>PVJO010018358.1:0-36896 GCA_004026905.1 Hystrix cristata | reverse complement strand
TCCTCCAGAGTCCACACAGAGATCAACCTGCTGGACTTGGAGGTTTTGCTCGTCTGTGCACTCCAGTGTGACTCATCCGGGGCGGCTCTGCCCATGCACCAAGAGGGTGAAACTCAAGTAATGTTTCTCTCTTTTTTTTCCCCTCTTTTTTTCTTTTCTGGTCCAAGCCATCACTACCTAGTAGAGCCAACAATACCCATGCCACTGAGGAAAGTTTTAGAGTCATAAAGTGTAAGGAGACATAGGCGGGCTAGCAAGAATCTCCTAGAGAGCTGGAGGTTGAAAACACTGCCCCAGACTCTACTGCTGGAGGCCAGGATCAGCATAGTATACAGTACTAACCACTGCAAACTCAATAGGGCTAAGAAGTACTGAATCAGGTTTTGGCCTGCACACTACCACAAAATGGTGGACATCAGAGAAATCACACACTATATATATATTTTTTTCTTTTTCTTTTGTTACTCTTTTTCTTTATTCTATTATTCATTTTGGTACCTGTCTGATGTGTTCTCTTTTCTACCTATTCTTTCTTGTTGTTGTTGTTTAGGTTTTTACTTTTATTGACTCTTGCCTTGCTAATATGTTTCCTTCTATCTACTCCTTTTTCTCTCTCTTGCCTTCCTCAACCACCTGCTCTGATTTTTCTTTTTTCTTTTTGTTTCCTCTCTCTCTTTCATTCTTCGTATGAGTATTGTCTAGATTCTATATGGTTTGACCTACTGCTCCCACCCCCCTACTCCCACTCTTCCTATACTATCTATACAAGTTTCTCAAAGTATACGTATCATCGCTTTACCCTTATGCCTTGCATCAACTAGAACTCTCTTCATTTACCTCACTAATTTTCCCTACCCCTCATAATCCCCCCTACACACAGGGTAAAAACCACTTTACTAATGGGAAATCCACTACATACGAATTCCTGGTTTATACTGGATTCTGCTTTATAACCATGTTGACCTTGCTCCTATGGTTAAAGATACAAAGTTAATAGTTACCACAGTTGGTCAAGTTCATGAACATAATTAATACTATTGCTAATGTACTAATGTAACAAGGGTGCTATACAGGTTATAATCAATTGTACTTTCTCATATGGCAATATTGGGGTAATAATCATTAACATAGTCCAAAGTCTTGAGACAGACACAAAAGCCAAAAACCACACAGAAGACACTGAAGGAACAGACTTCTCCTTGGAAAACACTGATATTTGTCTTCAAGTAACCTCCCAAAAACAAAATATAAAAATTAACACTGAAACTAAAAGGGGGAAATACTTACAGACACAAAGCAAATGACAAGACCCAGAAGTAAAATACAACCCCAGACCCCCAGCTCACTCAGAACAAATCCAGAGGACAATGAAATAGAGGAAATCAGAAAACATCCAATCAAACTTTCAGGAATGATAGCACCTGAAGTTAAAAAACAGAGGGACGAGGCTATAGAGAATATCAGATTAGAAATAACTGGCCAAGTTAAGAAAGAGACAACGACCATAATGAAAGACCTGCTTAGTGAGTTCAGAGTACACACAGATAAAAAAACAGAGGAGCTTAGAAAAATAATGGAAAACTTGACTACTCAATTCAGGAAAGAAATGGAATCCATGAAACAGACCTAAACAGATATCCAAGAAATCAAAAACTCCCTTGAAAGTATACACAGTATATTAAATGAAAGCTAAAACGGAATCTCAGAACTAGAAGACAGGACTGCAGTTCATGACCATGAAAAGGAAAACTTCATAAAAACAGCTAGAGACTATAAAAAATCTATACAACAACTGCAAGATGATGCAAAGAAGAACAATATAAGATTGATCAGAGTAATAAAAAAGGAGACAGTGCAAAGGATATAAAAAATTATTTACAGAAGTAATGACAGAAAACTTCCCAAGCATGAGAAGAGAATTTGACATACAGATAAGTGAGGCATATAGAACCCCAATTACCCATGACCAAAATAAATCTACACCAAGATATATAATAATCAAGATTCCAGAAATTCAACAAAAGAACAGAATACTGGAAATTGTTACAGAAAAAAAACAAATCACCTATAAAGGCAAACCCCTCAGAATCACAGCAGACTTCCCAATACAAACCCTTAAATCAAGGACAGCTTGGAGCAAAATATTTCAAACCTTAAAAAAAAAAAAGATCTCCAACCCAGATTGATGTACCCAGCCAAATTATCTTTCAAATTCAACAATGAAATAAGATACTTTCATGAAAAAGAACAACTGAAGAAATTCATGACCTCCAAACCACCTCTACAAAATATTCTGAAGGATATCCTAGAAAAAGAAAACTATAATTACAAGGACACTAATAAAAAGAATCCACCAGGCAAGACAAACAGTTAAACTGAGGTGAAAAACAAAACCAACATTAGAAAAGATCTATGACAATGGTAAGTCAATATATAACAGTTGTAACCATCAATGTAAATGGTCTCAACTCACCAATCAAAAGAAACAGACTAGCAGAATGGATCAAGAAACAAGATCAATCAATATGCTGCATATAAGAGGCACATTTAACCCAAAAGGAAATTCACAGACTGAAAATCAAAGGATGGAAAATAGTATTTCATGCAACAGGAACCCAGAAAAAAGCAGGGGTAGCTACCCTAATCTCAGACAAAGTGAACTTCAAACCAAGACTGATCAAGAGGGACAAAGAAAAGAGAAAGAAAAAAAAAAAAAAAGAGGGACAAAGAAGGTCAGTACATATTTCTCAAGGGAAAACTCCAACAGGAAGAAATAGTGATCATTAATATTTATGCACCAAATATCAGTGCACCTAACTACACAAAACAAATATTAAGGAACATTAAAGATCAAATAAACATTAACACAATTATAATGAGAGACTTCAATACCCCACTGTCACAAGTAGACAGATCAACTAGACAAAAAATCAGCAAAGAAATATCAGAACTGAATCAAATCTGTAAACAAATGGACTTAGCAGATGTCTACAGAGTGTTCCACTCCACAACAACAAAATACACATTCTTCTCAGTTGTACATGGGACATTCTCCAAAATAGATCACATACATGCTCATAAAGCATGTTAAGTAAAGTAAGGAAACTGAAATTATCCTATGCATACTATTAGACCATAAATAAAATAGTGGAATTCAATGGTAACAGAAACCAAAAAAACCCACATAAACATATGCAAACTAAATAATATCCTTCTAAACAACAGCTGGGTCACAGAAGAAATTAAGCAATTTATACAGTTTAATGATAATGCCAATACAGAATACCAGAACCTATGGAATACAATGAAAGGAGTGCTGTGAGGGAAATTCATTGCATTGAACTCCCACATCAGGAAGACAGAACGAGCTCAAATAAACAACTTAATGTTGAACCTCAAACGTCTAGAAAAAGAAGAACAAATCAAACCCAAAGCTTGTACAAGAGAGGAAATACTAAGATAAGAGCAGAAATTAATGCAATTGAGACTAAGGAAACAATACAAAGTATCAACAAATCAAAGAGTTAGTTCTTTGAAAGATTAAATAAAATAGACAAACCCTTAGCCAATCTTATCAAAAAAAGGAAAAAAAAAGACACAAATTCATGCAATAAAAAACGAAAGGGGTGAAGTCACAACTGACCTACAAAAATCCAAAGGATCATCAGCACCTACTTGAAAAATCTGTACTCTAACAAGATAGAAAACACTGAAGAAATGGACAGATTCTTAGAAACATATGAACTACCAAAACTGAATCAAGAAGACATAAGAATACTAAATAACCCAGTATCAGCCATTGAAATCGAAGAGGTAATTAAAAACCTACCAACCAAGAAAAGCCGAGGTCCTGATGGTTTCACAGCTGAATTCTACAAGAAATTCAGAGATGATCTAATGCCACTATTTCTCAAACTCTTTAATGAAATTGAAAAGGAAGCAATACTTCCAAAAATCATTCCTGTAAGCAAGCATTACCCTGACACTAAAATCAGAAAGGGATCCAACTGAAAAAGAGAACTATAGGCCAATTTCCCTAATGAATATAGATGCAAAAATTCTCAATAAGATATTGGCAAACAGAATGCAATGAATTATCAAGATTATACACTATGACCAAGTAGGATTCATCCCAGGGATGCAGGGATGGTTCAACATACGCAAATCAATACATGTAATACACCATATCAACAGAATCAAAGACAAAAATCACATGATCATCTCAATAGATGCAGAAAAACCATTTGACAAATCCAACACCCATTCATGATAGAAACTCTACAGAAATTAGGAATAGACGGTTTATATCTAAATCTGATGAAAGCCATCTATGACAAACCAATGGCCAATATCATACTAAATGGTCAGGAACTAGATGCTTTCACACTAAAATCTGGAACAAGACAAGGTTGTCCACTATCACCACTATTATTCAATATAGTTCTAGAAACATTAGCCAGAACAATCGGGCAAGAGAAAGAAATAAAAAGAATAAAGATAGGAAAGCAAGAAGTTAAACTATCATTATTTGCGGATGACATGATACTCTACATAGAAGACCCCAAGAATTCCACCAAAAACCTTCTAGATTTTATAACTAAATTCAGTTGCATAGCTGGATACAGAGTCAACACCCAAAAGTCAACAGCATTCCTATATACTAGTAACAAACTCACTGAGAAAGAAATAAGAGAAGATATACCTTTCACAATCACATCAAAAAAAAATGAAATACTTAGGAATCTATCTAACAAAGCAAGTAAAAGATCTTTTCATTGAAAACTACAGTACTCTAAAAAATGAAATAGAAAGGGATATCAGACAATGGAAAGATATCCTGTGTTCTTGGGTAGGAAGAACCAACACAGTATAAATGGCCACACTTCCTAAATTACTATACAGATTTAATGCAATTCCAGTCAAAATACCAATAACATACTTCACAGAATTAGAGAAACAATCATGAAATTCATCTGGAACCAGAAGAGACCAAGAACAGCAAAAACAATCCTGGGCAACAGGAATAAGGCAGGGGCATCACAATCCCCACTTCAAATTTTACTATAAAGCTACCATGATAAAAAGAGCATGGGACTGGCACAAAGACGGACCTGAGGATCAATGGAACAGACTAAAAGATACAGAAACAACTCCAAACACATTCAAATATCTCATCTTCAACAAAGGAGCCAAACACCCTCATTAGAAGAAAGATAGCCTCTTTAATAAATGGTGCTGGAAAAACTGGCTTACCACATGCCAGAAAGTAAAACTGGATACATGTCTCTCACCATATACTAAGCTAAAATCAAAGTGGATCAAAGATCTAAATATTAAAACAGAAACACTAAATCTAGTGGAGAACAGAATAGGAAAACCTCTCGAAGACATAGGTGTAGGAAAAAAATTTATGAACAGACCCCAGTCTGCATGGGAAACAATACAAAGAGTCAGTGCTTGGGACCACATCCTATTAAAAGGCTTTTGCACAGCAAAAGAAATCACCAATAGAGTGGGGTGAAAACCCACAGACTGGGAAAAAAATTTTGCCAGCTGTCCCTCAGACAAAGGTCTAACATCTAAAATACATAAGGAACTTAAAAAAAAAAATCAAACCCTCCAAATTTAAAGACCCTATCAAAAATGGGCATCTGAAATGAATAAACATTTCTTGGATGAAGAAATACAAATAGCAAATAAATATATGAAAAAGTGTTTGACATTATTGGTCATTCAAGAGATGCAAATCAAAACAATGCTAAGATACCATCTTACTCCAGAAAGAACAGCTATTATCAAGAAATCAACCAATAACAAGTGCTGGCGGGGCTGCAGGGAAAAAGGTACCCTCTTCCACTGTTGGTGGGAATGTAGATTGGTCCAGCCACTGTGGAAATTAGCGTGGAGATTTCTCAAAAAACTACAACCAGAGGTTCCATTTGACCCAGCTATTCCTCTTCTTGGTATCTTCCCAGAAAAATTAAAATCATCGTATCAGAGCAACATATGCACAACCGTGTTCACAGCAACACAATTTGTAATAGCTAAGTCTTGGAAACACTCTAAATGCCTAACAATTATGAATGGCTAAAGATGTGTTTTTTCTATACAATGGCGTACTACTCTGCCATAAAGAAGGATAAACTACAGATATTTGTAGGTAAATGGATGCACCTTGAGAACATACTCTTAAGTGAAATAAATCAGATGCTCATCAGTGCACATTGAGTTGTATCTCTGATATGAGAAACCACAAGTATAAATAAGGACAAAGAGGTATAAGAGATGTTATGTTAAAAAAAAAGTATTCAAAAGAGAGGAGAACTGGATAGGGAGAAGTGGGAAAAGAAGGAAGGAATAGAGAAAAGAAAGGAGAAAGGGAAAAAATGTAAATAAACCTGCGCAAATAGGGAAGGGAAAGGGAACAGAAGGGAAAGGTGGGGGAACAGAAGGGAGGGGTGGGGAAAGAGGGAGGAAACCAAGATATATCATGTATGGGTACAAAATAACCATGTTGAATATGATCATTATGTATACAATGTACCAATACATGTTCTTAGTAAAAAATAATAAAAAACAAAACAATACAAAACAACAATAAAAGAACAATGGGTTAAGCGTGTGAGGAGGGTATTCGGAGGAGAATTAATGACAGTATGTCTTTACTATAATAAAACATTTTTAAACACACATCCTATTGTTTGATCAGCGCTTGTACAAACTACAATAAATCCCCATGAGGAAAGTACTATTTATAAACCCATTTCACAACTGAGAAAATTACAGTATAGAAAAAATAAGCAATACACTTAAAAGTCATGACACTACTGAGTGATAGAGCTAGGTTTCAATTGCCTCTGGCTCAGGTCCCTGAAATTTTATGCTCCTCAATAACAACTCCAGAAGTCTGAAGCCTTAATTCCTTGAACAATCACAGGCTTTCTTTCTGAACTTAAATGAAATGCAAATAGCAGAAGATACGGCCAAGTACATACCTCACTTTCACTGCTAGACTGCAGAGCCCATGAGGTGTAATCTGAGATTTCTTTTGCCCCACAATAGTAAGCATACACAGCACCCAGAATCAGTATGTGCTGAATGTATATTGTGTTCTCAAATCTAAACTGAAACAAAAAAATCAAGAGACAATGTCACTGACTCCAAGAGTCAGAACAGTAACTGAATTTCCAGGTATGAAGTGGTATCATAAGGACTGGGAAGCAAGAAGTTGTTATATAGATGGGGTACTTTCATTTATGAATGTGACACTTTCATAGTTTTTAAAGCCCTTTCAAATATATATTATCATATAAATTTTCACAACTCTGAAAGGAAGAATTATTTCAATTTATTAAGTAAACAAATGGCTTCAATGAATTTGGATGGGACCACAGGAGCTAAGTGGCAGGGCCAAACCCTGGAATCAAGGAAATTAAGAGCCCTCCCTTACTCTATCATTATACTTTCATAGGTGGTAATCACAAATCTAAAGTTACTTTCTACAATTTATAAGGAAGATAGAAATTTTTTATGAGTTTTTCCTGCCTTTCAACCAAAATGAGCCAAGTTTCCTCAATAGAATTAATATATACTGCTACATGTTAGGATCTGGGGATTTAGCTCAGTGGTTATAGTGCTTGCCTCAGAAGCACAAAGTCCTAAGTTCGATCCCCAGCACCAAAAATAAATAAATAAATACTTAGGTGTGGGGGTAGGGAGCCCCTAAGGTTATTGAAAAAAGTTCTTTTTCTGGCCATAAACGATATGTAAAGTTCATGTAAGAAACTGGTTTGGTCAATTATTTGTTTTTTGTCATACTGGTTCTTTTTTGTTTTCCTTTACGAGTAATAGGAACTTGCAGGGTACATATTTTGATCATCCGACTAAAATCATCTGCATGTTCACCAAATGTGAGGTTATTTATTAAAGATTTAGAATTATTTTAGCTCTTCGCTCTAGGGAGTACAGCTGATACTATTTCTTCCAAAATTTCTAACAACAAAGCACACAGATTTGCAAAAGTGCAATTGACTAAAAGGCTAGACACAAACACAACAGGATTTAACTTCAGATTCAATTTATCTAATAACTTAAAAAACGTTAAGTGAAAACATTTGTTAAGTATTACATAATATATATAAAACATTTTATACACTAGGTATGGGTGAAACAAATGGTCTTCCATTCAACTTTCTTTTTCCTTTTTAATTCATTTTTTAATGCAGCAGATTACTTGATCTGACATCTGCAATTTGGATATGTTCTTTCGCTAGAAATACAATCATGCCTTCAATAGAGACCCTAAGGCATGTCAGGGGGAGTCAAAGGGTTCTGCTGCTGATTGTGATAGTAGCACAGTGAAGATAAGGTAACCAAGAAATCAACCGAGATGACTTAAAAGTCATTCCTCTTAGAAATGAGATAAAAATGAAAATCAAGTTTTCTTTTTATAATTCACTTAAATGACCACACACTTCAAAATCTCTGATCTAAAATCCTTATAAGGGTTGGGGATTTAGTTCAGTGGTTAAGAGTGCTTGCCTTACAAGCACAAGGCCCTGAGTTCGATCCCCAGCACCAAAAAAAAAAAAAAAAAAAAAAAAAAAAAAAATTAAAATCCTTATAAATAAGTAAGTTTTGAAATTCAGAATTTTTACAATTTTAGAGCAGGCAAATACCATCAATTATCCAACAACCTCAGTAAGTCAGGTAGCACTCATAAAACATAAATATGTCTGCAGGTGAAGTAATGAGATAATGATAATAAACAGCCTCACACTGGTTCAGGTCAGGTCTTGCCATTAAAAATTATACAGTCAAGAATAGTGGCTCACCACATCAGGAAAACAGAACAAGCCCAAATAAACCACCTTATGAACAGTA
Organism: Hystrix cristata; assembly: GCA_004026905.1. Lineage (NCBI taxonomy): Eukaryota > Metazoa > Chordata > Mammalia > Rodentia > Hystricidae > Hystrix > Hystrix cristata. The sequence goes on along the minus strand of PVJO010018358.1, from coordinate 28,013 downwards.
TTGCGATACTAGACTAGAAACAACAACAAACCAACCCCAAACTGAAACTAAGGAGGAATCATAAAGATGTGAGCAGAAATTAATGAAATTGTCTGTCTTTATTTATTTTTTATTTTTTATTTTTTTTGGTGCTGGGGATCGAACTTGGGTCCTTGTGCTTGCAAGGCAAGCACTTTAACCACCAAGCTAAATCCCCAGGCCCAATGAAATTGAAACCAAAAAAACTATACCAAAAAAAATCAAGCAAAGAGTTGGTTCTTTGAAAGAATAAATAGACAAACCACTAGCAAGACTTACTGAGAGAAACAGAGAAAAGACTCATATAAATGCAATTAGAAACGACAAAGGTGAAATCACAACTGATATTGTCGAAATCCCGAAGACAGTGAGTAACTATTTTGAAAAATTATATTCCAACAAACTAGTAAATATGGAAGAAATGGACAGATTTCTAGACACAAATGAACTACCAAAACTGACTCAAGAAGACATTAATATACTCAACAGCCCAATCACAAGCAAAGAAATTGATTTAGCAATAAAGAATCTAACAACTAAAAAAAAGCCCAGAACCTGATGGATTCAGTTGGTAGTTGAAAGGGATGGAGTGCTTCCAAACTCATTCATGGAAGCCAGTTAACACCTTGATCCCAAAACCAGACAAAGACCAACTAAAAAAGAGAACTATGGACCAATCTCCTTAATGAACATAGATGCAAAAATCTTCAACAAGATATTAGCTAACAGAATGCAACATATTATCAAAAAGCTGATACATCAAGTAGGTTTCATCCCACAGAAGCAAGGATGGTTCAACATACTGAAGACTATAAATGTAATATACCACATAAATAGGAGCAAGGTCAAAAACCACATGATCGTATCAATAGATGTAGAAAAGGCCTTCAACAAAATCCAATACACCTTCCTGATAAAAACCCTGAAGAAAACAGGCTTAGAAGGACCATAGCTGAATATGATAAAGGCAATCTATGACAAACCAACAGCCAGCATCATACTAAATGGGGAAAAACTGAAAGGATTCCCTCTAAAATCAGGAACTAGGCAAGGACGCCCACTATCACCTCTGTTATTTAACATAGTACTTGAAACTTTAGCCAGAGCAATCAGGCAAGAAGAAGAAATAAAAGGAATATGTATACGAAAGGAAGAACTCAAATTATCACTATTTGCAGATGACATGATACTCTACATGGAAGACCCTAAGAACTCCACCAAAAAGCTCCTAGAATTAACCAACTTCAGCAAAGTAGCAGAATATAAGACCAACATGCAAAAATCATTAGCATTTGTATATACCAACAATGAACAGGATGAGAAAGAAAATTCCTCTATAAAAGATCATGGCAGTCTGCTAAGAAAAGGTAGTAATGCCTAAAAAAACCATGGGCTCCATTTATATCCTAGATTTAATCCCTAGTACTACAAAAAATTTTTTTTAATTAGTTATACAAAACTTCCCCCTTCAGAGCACCTGGATTTCACAATTGTGGATAAGTGATTGGGGACTTGGATTTAACACAAGTTTTAGGAAAATAAAGATAAGTTGAAGGAGATTGGCAGAACCCTAGATTCAAGTTCCACCACTCTTCCATGTGCACTGCATGAATTTAGGCAAACTGCTGAGTGTCTATAAGTCTGAGTGCTCTTACCTGTAAATGGAAAGAATGGCATCTACCATGAGTATGCTAGGAACCATACACACAGGTCATGAAGTTGGAAGGGTCTGGTGTCAAGTGAAGCACTGGGCAATGGGATGACTGTCTCAGTATGCCAGGGACTTCCCTAGATTTAGCACTGACAGTCCTGGGAAACCTAGACAGCTGGTCACTACTTGACAGGTATTCACAAACAGGACACATTCTAACATAAAGAACAGAACTTCAGCAAAAGTAAAAACCCATAGTGGAAACATGACTCAAAATAGGTTCAGGATTGAAACTGACCACTGTCTATGAATTTCAATCCCCTTCTGTAGTAGGCAGTATTCTAAACTCACATGCCCTGGTGTGTACACCACATAGCTCTCTTCTCGCTTACAATGTAGCCCTCTTCTCACCATGGCCCAAGCAGAAGCCTTCTCCAGAGATGGAAAGTCAGAAATACTGGAAGCTACAGTGGAGGCTTTCCTGTTGGCTCTGGGGAACAAATGCACACTGGAGCCAACCCATGGCAGGTACAATGAACAGCCACTAGGGTCCAAGGATCCCAACAACCTGCATAAGCCTGGACGAGGGTCCTGAGCTGCAGAGGTGCTGGCACCATATTTCCCAGTCTGTGAGACCCTGAGCAGAAGCCAAGCCATGCCATGCCAGATTTCAGACCTAAGCACTGTGAGACTTAAAACAGGCATTGGTTTAAGCTATCAAGTTTGTGGTAGTTTATTACACACCAAGAGAAAATTGTATCTTTTAAAAGAATAGCCACTGAAAATTACAGTAATGTATTTATTTGTATGTGTACCCACTGTGGTATGTGGTATGACAGTATCTATACAAAATAATTCTTTACACTCTTACTATTTTTAAATAAAAGTTCAAACTCAGAAGGAGGTTCTTAGTAAATTAAACTCAGGAAAAAGAATATCAAAATACTCCCAGCTTCCAATGAAAATCCTTTTTTTTTTTTTTTTTTTTGGTGTTGAGGGGATCAAACTCAGGGCTTTGTGCTTGTGAGGCAACTGTTCTGCCACTGAGCTAAATCCTTGATCCCCCCCCCACTAAAACTTTTATACCTTAATGGTGGGGTATAAAATGGTACAACCACTTCAGAAAACTATTTGGCAATAACAAAACTGTCAAACCTAATATGGCAATACCATGACTCAGAAATTCCATAGGAAGACATACACTGCACACAAATATCCACAGCAGGGTTAGTTCTAATAGCCTAAAACTGGAAGTAATCCAAATGTCTATCAACAGAAGAATGGAAAAATTACAGTTATTGTCCTTTGATAGAAAATTAACATCAATTAAAAAGAACAAACTAATAGTATGCATAACAGGGATGATTGTCACAGGTACTACGATGAGTAAAAGAAGCCAGACACACAAAGTATACAATGAAGAATGTGGGTGACCTTTTAGTGGGGTTGTGTTATGACCTAAATGTGTCTTGCCAAAATTCATCTGAAAATTAATACCTTTATTGTGATGGAATTAAAAGGTATGGGCTTTAGAAGGCAATTAGGCCACGTAGGGTCTGCCTTGATAAGTGGGATTACTGCCCTTATAAGACAGGCTTGAGGGAGCTAGGCATGGTGATGCCTGCCTATAATCCCAGCATTCTGGAGGCTGAGGCAGGAGAATCCCTGTGAGACTGAGGCCAGCTTGGGCTACATGGTGAGTTCAAGGGCAGGCTGGACTACAAAGCGAGATGCTGTCTTTAAAAAAAAAAAAAAAGAGGTTTGAGGGAGACTGCTATCTCTTGGACCAACAACAAGGCACTATCTATGAAGCAGAGAGCAAGTCCCCACCAGACGTATTTGGTCAACCTGCTGGAGTGCTGATCTGGGAGTTTCCAACCTTCAGAACCATGACCAATAAGCTTTGTTGTTTATAAATTATCCATGCTAAGATATTTTGTTATAGCAGCAAGAATGGACCAGATGGAATATAAAGTCTGGGAAGGAGCAACGGGTCCTATAACAGATGCTAGAAGTGTTCTGTATTTTGATTTGGCTGGAGCTTGCACAGGTACATGCACATATAAATCATCAGTGAGGTATAAATAATGTAGTAACACTTAACTGTGTATTATACTATAGTCTATCCAAAATTTGTTTATTGAAATCCTAATCCCAAAGCAATGGAATTGGGAGGGAGGGTCTTCAGAAAGTGATAGAACTGGTGTTTTCCTGAGAGGCCCCAGAGAAATAATAGTCCTCATTTCGCAATAGAGAAAACAGAACTGTGCAACCCAGAAGAAAGGCCCTATTAGAATCTACCGAGTTGGCACCCTGATCTCAGACTTCCAACCTCCAGAACTATGAGAAATAAGTTTATATATTAATTAGCCACTCAATCTGTAGTATTTTGATAGAGCAGCTAACTGGACTAAGACATACACTTCAAAAATATTCTTGCTCCTCTACAATTGCTTTTCAATAATCATAAATGATATTTTAAAATGCCTGAAATAGGCATGGGCTACTCATAAGACAACACCCCCAAAAAATCTAGGGAACAATGAAACATGAATACTATACGAGTACATATTTGCGACAATACTTACAAGAAATTATCAGCCATGGCCTTCTTTTAAACATAGTGCCTAACATGTAACTTTCGCTTTGTAAATGTTAGTTGAGTTTCACAGATAATAGCACAGTTTGTGTATTAAAAGACCAATGAAATCTATACGTACAAATATACAGCATAATAACCCCAATATAGCAAAGACTATAAGCTGGGAAAAATTATGGCTATTGTCCAGTTAATGACTTCTTTTCACCTCCAAGAAATTCAAGTCAAGTGTTAATCCCTCACCAAAGAAATGCAGGTATTAACCGTGCAAGGTGAAAGCAGCACCATTTTTATTTTCGCAGTGAGTCTTAAACGTGGGTAGGGGCAACTCTTTGCTGTAGACACCTGAAGCACGAGAAACTCACCCCTGCTATGGACAGAAAACACCCTGGCCTTCCTGCCATTGGGCATCGGACAGGCAGCATCCACTCTCAGGCAGAGAGAGGAAAACGGGTGTGGGGGACAACTGACCCAGTCAGGGAGGGGCAAGCCACTGTGAATTGTGTGGCCACCTTAGTATTTTTCCTGCTGGAGCACAGAAGACAGAATTCAAGAGAAGAGTTTCACTAGAAGCAAGACTAAGAAACTGAAGCAAAGAAGTTTCAAGTCCAAGAGGACCTGAAAAGACCACTGGAAGTTACCAGGCAAAAAGCAAAATAAAATCACAGCTCACCTCACTATTGTGGCCCCGCAAGTTGAAGTTTATCCTCTGTGGAGTACTCCTGTCCCTGCGACAGTGGCTGGAGGTGAAAGTCACCCCCACTACGCCGCGCCCATTGCCTGTGGCCAACCAGCCTTCCTCGTAGTAACGCCTCCTACACACAGGCTTCTCTTTCTCACTCTTGGGAACACGACCCTTCCAGGACAGGCAGAGGATGTTGGAGTCGCTGCAAAGCACAGGTCCATGTTCCACTGCTGCATACATACTTTTTTCAATGAACTGTTTTACTTAAAAAGTAATGCTTAATGCTGAAAATTTTAAACCAATTTCTTTCACTGGTTTATTTATTTTATTTTTGTGGTTGACTTGCGTTGCTTTTTCCCCCCTTTTTAAATAAGACTGACCTGGAGCTAATTAGAAGGTCAGTATTTTATAAAGATCCACCAAATGCATAGTGAAAAAATTCCTCTATAAAAGATGATGGCAGTCTGCTAAGAAAAGGTAGTAATGCCTAAAAAAAACATGGGGTCCATTTATATTTTCAAGTCCTTAGAGGAAGAACACGCTGATCCTTTGGAGAAAGAGCATCATTAATAAGTGGTGATCAAGAAACAGAGATTTCTTCTTTTTTATTCAACTTAGTTATTCTCATTCAGCCTGAGATTCCAGTTTTGTGTAATGTGATTCCAGAGACAAAGTTTTCAAATACATAGATTTCAAGTAACTTAAGGCTTTAAGAATCCCTCTAGCTGGAATTTTCTATTCAAAAGTTCAGATGTAGAGACAGAACACACAGGATCATCTTCCTTTTGAAGCCACCCTCCGGCACGTTTTCTGAACTAGACAAATTTCTGCTGCAAAAGCTGAAAAAGATTGCATAAAGGGAAAAAAAGGCACACAAACTGTGCAAAACAGACCAGAGTTTGTGAAGACAGCAGTCCAATTTTAGGAAGAAAAACACTCTTCCTCACTGTTCAGAACCAGAAATTGCCTATCTTAATGCTGGGCCCTGTGTCCCCGGGAACGCAGGGTTCCCTGGGACAATTCCTCTGGCAGCCAGCAGACCTCTCAGTGCTATAGAGGCTAGAAAGCAAGGTCCTTCAGCAGCGGCAGACTAAAGCTATTAAAGTGGACCAAGTATTTGCCTTAGGGTAGTCCTAATTCTGCTTGCTAACTGAGTAACACTGTTGGATTTTACTTCTTTCGTTGCACTCTTTCTCATTTCCCAGTTACTTCTCCCTTTCTCTGTTCCTAAAGATAATGTATTTTTTCCATCTCAATGAAAAAAACTAATCACAGCATTAAGTCCTTCGAGTAATCTTCTCATACACAAGTCTTCTTAGACTCAACACAGCCGACAATCCCTCAAACCACACACCTAGGCTAGCGTCAGAGTCCCCAGGACTGCACCATTTCCCTAGTCACTGTGCTGATGGATGCCTTCCTGTTCACATTCAAAGCCTGCTTCCACGCCTTTCATCCAAGTAAAAGGAAGCTTTGCTGGGGGTTTTCCTTGATGTTTACTTTTGTAATTATTGGTTCAAATTGCTATTTTAAGGTATTATCATATAGGTGCAGAAAACGAAAACAATAAATTAAAACCCTCGAATAGTTAACTGAAAAAGGCAAAGTGATGGAATCAGTTCAATGTTCAGACTTGTCCCATCACACCTGAACTTGCTTTCCTCTAGTCACAACCACAGTAAAAGTTACTTTTCAGTCCAGAATTTTAAACTCTGTTCAAATCACCAAACCCAATAAAAAATAAAGTGCAAAAACACTGCATGATCCCACCTGCAATGTTTGAATTCACACTTCTGTGATCACCTTCTCACTGACTTCCTTCTTTAAATTGGAGAGGTATTTCTGAGGCTTAATCTGTGCAAATTTTTTTTCTTCTTTTTGCAAATTCTTTTTACCCATGAAGGCCATATGGAAAACTGGCCATTAGAGATATACTTTTCTCCCTGGGCTCCTGAGCCCAGCAGTGTCAAGTTGTTCCATCTGATTCTTAAATTAATTTTCATCAGTTGTAAAACTCTCAAATGTGCACAAAAATGAGCCTGTCTTTTCATGTAAATGCGTATATATAGAAAGAAGATTTCAAATATACACAGACACACTCTTCAACTGGTACTTGAAGTGTTTTGTTTTCCCAGTTATTTCAGCAACCATCAGATTGATCACGGCTTGAAGGTCCTGGAGTCTTACAAATCTGTAAAACAAAAAGAGGATATAAAATAAAAGAACTTTAAAATACTGAATAATAAAGAAATTCTAGCAGAATAATTGCTATAATTTGAAACTGGAGAGCCATCTGTACACTTACAATCAATCCATCAAATGGAGCTACTGACTGCACTGATAGATAAAATTAAAGTTGTAAAAGGATATGTTCCCATGAACTTCAGGAAAACACAAGCATCAGGAGTTTGACGAGCATGTACCATAGTATTAAATTTGTCTGTGGCTAGGCATATCTGAATGAAATCGTTATCTCCAATCTTCTACACTACCCTGTCCTAACACTCTGGGCCCTAAATGTGAGACTTTATTCCTCCAAAGGCCATGGTCACTGCTTAAGCTGCCATTCTCTAAAAGAAGACTCAAGAGGCTAGGCAAGTTCTGAATTGATTTTTTTTCTCCATCAGTTAAAGATAGTCCTAAGGACACAAAGCAGTAAGGGCCTTTAAAAGCCCTCTGTCCTTGACTGTTGGCAGGTCACAGAGCAAAGCACAGCTGTTTACTTAGTTTTCAAAATGTCTACTAGCAATAAAGTCCTAGAGAATCTATCTCTAGTGAATCCACCCTTATCTTCCTTCCTACTCCTTGAATTATAGGCTCACATCACACCCTCTCCAAGGGCTGTGAGTCTGCCTCTCAGTTTCCCAATCCCATTCCACAGGGCTCTCAGAGTAAACTTTCTCATATGCAGCGATCAATTTCCTCAGATCCTGAAGGGTTAGGCCTGTGCTGTGTGTATTCTAACAAATTCATGAGACGTGCTAATTCTGCTGGTTCACAGGATCAAGTCCCAGCAAGATTCTCTCATAAAAACTACTTTCATAATACTACTAGGACAGGTTTTGTGTCTTCTCTGTGTTGACATTTGTAACAATGGTGCAAAAGCAACATTAGTAGCATTCAAAGCAGCTGTAGTACTAATCAAAAGAGCAGGACCACTGTATCAGCAGTCCATTAATTTTTTAAAAAGTCAGTTTCACTTTTGAATGTCCTTAATCCAGTCGTTAAAAGTATTCCTTTTTTTTTGAGAAAGGATCTTGTCATGATGCCCCATCTGGACTCAAAACCACGATCCTCCTGTTGATTCAGCCTCCCAAGGAGCTGAAAATACAGACATATACAACACTGTACCTGGTAGCAGTAAAAATTATTAATATGATTAAAAATTTGCTGAATATTGATCCTTAAATTCATAGCTTTTTAATACTCTGAGTTTCAAAATAGTAAATGCATGCCGGGCATGGTGGCACACACCAGTAATCCCAGCACTTGGGAGGTTGAGGCAGGAAGATCACCATGAGTTCAAGGCCAGCCTGGGCTATATAGTGAGTTCAAGCCTGGCCTGAACTGCATAAGAAGATCCTGTCTCAAAAAACAAAAAACAAAAAACAAACAAACAAACGAACAAAAAAAACAAAAAAGTAAGTGCATGCTAAGCACTTCTAATGACTATTGAGGTATATGTAATTCCAAAGAAAACCAAACCATTTGTGCTACTGTTTAAATTGCAAATTTTACTAATTTTTTTTCATGATATACCACATTTGGGGGAAAAAAATGATACATTATAGTTATTCTGGTTTAGATATTTGGCAGACATTTTCCTGAACATGGAGAAAGTGAGCCCATTACTATAAGGAAAACTGACAGTTTTCATTGTCAATGATAAAAGCTGAACTTTCAAATTAAAATTAGAATTTTAGAAAAATCAGCATCTATCACTAAGAACTTAACAGCTCACCAAAACTTCAAGACATTACTCATACAATTCATTAAAAAACTAACAAATGTATTTTTTATTTTGTATTTCATATTTTATTCTGTGCTGCTACAGTCTGGATATGGTCTGTGTCTCCCAAAGGTTCATATACTGTAAGTTTGGGCCCAGAGTGGCAGTACTGAAAGATGCTTGGACTTTTATGACGTGGGAACTAGTGGGGGTGACTGTGCTATGACCAATCTCATAGAGGGATCAATGCTGGTCTTATGTAGTGGATTAGGTCGCACAGGACTGGATTAGCTCCTAACAGAGCAGCCTGTTGTAAAACAATGAGCCTGGCCCTTTCCTGATTTCTCTGGCTTCCTCTGTTGCTATGAGATCTCTCACAAGTGCTTCTGGTACGTGATGCCATTTGCCATGTTATGACACAGCCACAGGCACTTACCAGAGGCCAACAGATGGAACCACGCAATACTGAAGTCTCAGCTTCCAAAATAAAATATGTACTAAATAAACCTTTTACTTTATAAGGTACTCAGTCTCAGGTATTTTGTCACAACACAAAAATAGACATGTCAATATCTAAAACATCTAAAGACATGTCAATATCTGAAAGACTCACATCCTTGGTGAACCAATATTTTCCAAAAGTCCAATGATAACAGAAGTTGTATCAGAATAAAACATCCACTCAATGCACAAGAAAGACAAATGGATTTTAGGTATGAAAAATTCAGTGATATATTTTAAATTCTACACTGCAACTAACCTTTAGGAAACTACAATTTGTTGCATTTTGGTATAATATCAAAGAAAAAGGTTATCCAAGGTTATCTAAAAAAAGTATTAAAATACTCTCTCTTTTTTCAACTATTTGTACAAGGTTAGATTTTCTTCACACACTTCAACAAAAACAACACTGCAACAGATTAAATGCAGAAGTAAATATGAGAACCTACCCTAATCTTTCAGGAAGCTAGACATTAGAAATAACTGCCAAAATATGAAATAGTATATATATATATATTTTAATAAATTTATTTAAGAAAGCTATTTTTCATAAAAATGTTACTTGTAACATTTAATAGGTTTTCAAAACTGAATTAGTAGATTCTTTTAAATTTCTGCTTTAATTTTTCATATGGTATATATCAATAACCATATAAATAGTAGCTCTTCAGGGTTTTCAGTAATTTTTCATGAACAAAAATAAAGGGCCTTGACACCAAAAAGCTTGCAAACCACTGACACATACATGTAAATCTTAAATGATTAAAGTATGGAGGGTAAATTTCTACAATAAAAGCTCAAGCTATGTATGATAGCACAAACATGTAATCCCAGCGACTCGGAAGGCTGAGACAAGAAGATCACAAGTTCAAGACCAGTTTGGACAATTTAGTGAGAGTCTGTCTCAATTTTTTCTTTAAATTGAGGGGGTGTCTGGGGATGTAGCTCAGTGGTACCGCACTTGCTTAGTGTGCACACTGCCCTGAGTTTATCCCCAGTACTTGACGGGGGGAGGAGGGCATGGAGAGCTCTAAATGCTTCATTTTATATATATTCCTATGGGTTTTAACCAAACTTTAAAAATATCACTGCCTTTTTGTTTTTTGTGACAGGGTCTCATTATGTAGTTCTGGCCTTGAACTCACTATGTAGCCCAGGCTAGCCTCAAACTCAGCAATCCTCCTACCTCAGCCTCCTAAGTGCTCAGATTACAAGCATGCACCACTACACCCAGCATCAGTATCATTTATATTAGACAAATATGGCAGATATTAATTATAAAAAAAAGACATGATACTTTATTATGAGTCCAAGTAGGTAATGGATACAAAAATCTAACAACAGAGAACCACAGTCCATCATCCTAATTTCTAAAAGACAGGGCCAACTTTAGTACTGCCATTAATGGAACTGGGTGGTATTGATTAGTTTCGGAGGGAGAATAAGATTCTTGAATCACACTACTAGTAAGAGGGTTTTGTATAAAAAGATTAAAAAGCAAGTAACTAATTGAAAGCAGGAACTTGAACAGATATCTGTATACCAGTGCTTCCAGCAGCATGATTCATGATAGCCAAAAGGCAGACACAATCCAATACAGATAAACAACATATGGTATTATACACACAATGCAACAGAACACCATTTAGCCCTAAAAAGAAAGGAAATTCTGATACATGCAACAATGTGAATAAACCTTGGAGACATATGGTAAGTGAAAGCCAGTAACAAAACATACTTTATGATTCCATTTATATGAAGGACCTACAATAGTCAGATTCATAGAGAATGACTCTCACTAGAAGGGTGGTACCAGGGGCTGAGGGAAGAGCAGAATGAAGAATTAGTATTTAATATGTATACAGTGTGTTTGGTAAGATGAAAAGAACTCTGAAGGTAAAGGGTTGCAAAACAATGTCAATGTGCTTTAAAGCCACTGAACTGTATGTTTAAAATGGTAAAAATACTAAATTTAAATGTTATGTATATTTTACCTCAACACTTAAAAATCAGATATATTTTACCTCAACACTTAAAAATCAGATATATTTTTTAAAAGACACTTTTTATAAGGCTGTCAATAACAGGCTGAGGGGGCTGGGGATTTAGCTCAAGTGGCAGAGCACTTGCCTTGCAAGCACAAGGCCCTGAGTTCAATCTCCAGCACCTAAATAAATAAATAAATAAATAAATAACAAGCTGAAAATAAATCCTCCCCAGCTTGTCATGATTTTTTTTTTTTTTTACCATGAACATTGTAACACAGACCTCAGAGGAATATAAGCAATGCTGATTTCTGTATTCTGGCCTAAACCTGTTTCTATTACAGCTGATTTTCAGAACATTTCCATGATCACTGAAAAACCCATTCCTGCTTTTAGGAGACTACAATCTTAAACTAAACAACAAATATGCCTGACTGAATTACTATCTGAAGGAGTGGAGGCCAGTAAACAAATTTATAAGACACTTTTCCCCTAACTTTCCATTCTATTCAGATTTAATGGACAAATCAAGAGTCCAGAGTTTGGGAAAGTACAACTTAAGAGATGGAATGGTACATTGCTGAGAGAAGAAAATCATGCAGGTATTACAGATACACATGAATTAATCAGTCAATGGATCTTAATTGAACATCAATTACACAAAAGGTACCTGTGCTGTGTTCTCTGTCTTTCTGGGCTCCAATACTCTACTTTCTAACCTGAGTTATTTGCATTACAGTTTATTTTGGTTATGTGATGCCCATAAATATTGACCGAGTCCAAGGCAATCCCAACTGATCCTTAATCAGTTTCATTAGCTGCCTAGAAGCTAGTTCAAATTTGCCTTCAAAGACTACGTTTTAAGGGAGGGATACTCTCAGCAATAACTTGTTATCGGCTATTTATAAACATATGGAAACAGCTACACAGGTGAAAAACTAATACCACTGCAAAGATAATGGGGCATAATAATGACTGTATATTTATTGTGCTCTCGAATCTTTACCTCTTAATTCTCAAAATATGGTAGTGAAATAAATATATGTACAGATGGTTATGTCCAGGATTATTCCAAAGATGTATTTTACTGTCAATTATGTAGTATCATTTTCCCATTGACTTGCACTGTAAATTTTAGATATGCAGTTGACAGAAAGTCTTGTTCAGAACAGAATCAGCTCCTTTAAACATAGTACACAGAAGCCCTGAGTATGTCAGCATATATACATTGTCAGGGTCTTCGCTACTTGTGAAGAGCTATTTTTGTATTTAATTAAATTACTCATACATCAAACCATAAATCCCTAAAGAGAGAATATGATTTACTCCAATTTGAATACTTCCTGAAATTCCAACCAGTAACCATGTATTGAACCATGTATTAAATAAGTTTTCAATATGGAATTGAGCATGGCTCAGTGCTTCAAGTGGGTTTTTAAGGAAGATGGAAACAGTAAGTACAGACTAAACTGAATGAGGTTCTCTATGCAAACCCCAGATCAAAACCAGCCCAACAAACTGGACATGGTGGTACACGCCTATAATCCCAGTACTCTGGGAAGCTGAGGTATACCAATCACAAGTTTGAGCCCAGCATGCAAAACTTAGCAACTTAGCAAGACTCTGTCTCAAAATAAAAAATAAAAGAAAGGGCTCAGTGCAAAGGACCTGCATTCAATCCTCAATTCCCCTCACCAAAAACACAGCCATTCAAAGCCAGCATCTCCTGAAAGCCTAAGGCTGGGGGGCATCACACCCTGTGTGAGTGAAAGAATCCAAGAAGGCCTTGAGTCCACTACAGAGAACTGTAACAAGGTACATTTTCAGAAGAAGTTACCCCCATTTACTTTCCATGCCTGATTTCAAAAACAAGTTCTAAGAACATGAACATCTATTTGTACAGAAGAGAGGAGGGAATGGAGCTTGCAAGACAAGTATCTTGATTACTACTGGTTTTAAAGAGAGTGGAGCTGTATCTTTTTTTTTTTTAGTGCTGGGGATCGAACTCAGGGCCTTGTGCTTGCAAGGCAAGCACTCTAACTGCTGAGCTAAATCCTCAGCCCGGAGCTATATATCTTTGAGAATGAACTACACCTGAATTTAGGTGTTAAAACACTATGGCACCATATATGGGGTTCACTAGTATCGAAAGTCAGGTATGTTAATGTTAAGAGAGTATTTCATTTATCAAAGTGACAAAAACTAAAAAAAAGTATAATACCCAGTGTTACATAGTATGCAGAAAAATGAGACAGCAATTTAGTGATGTGACTCAAAAGACTTAAAATGTTGCAAGTCTTTTGATTATTTATCAGTTCTACTTTGGAATTTTGTCATAGGGAAATAATTTTGGACTGTACAAAAGAGTTATAAAAATTTCTACCACAGTATTTTTATGAGGAAAAAGTCTAGAATAACCTATATGTCTAAAATGAGATACCTGTTGAACAAATGTTGATAGAGACACAAAACAGAATACCATACAAGCCAGGTGTGCTGGCACACACCTGCCATTCCAGCACTTGAGATGCTGAGAAGGATCTTTGTGAGTTCAAGGCCTGCCTGGGCTACACAGTGAGTTCAAGGCCAGCATGAACTATATATCAAGACCTTATCTTAAAAAGCAACAACAACATCAACAACAAAATTAGAATACCACTCAACCACTGATAATTATATTTTAGAAGAGTACGCAACGGAAAAATATTCTCAGTAATCTAGTAAGTAAAAAGTGTAATTATACATTATACTTACAAGATGCTCAGAAAGGCCTGCCCATTACTAAGAACCATATCTTGGGTAAATAACACACAAACTAATTTGTAATTGCTGAACTTACAGAAAAGTATGGGAACTCCCCAAGAAAAGTACATATACATAAGTATAAGAGAAAGCCAGGGTCATCTAAGGGACAAATGCAGATACAAGCACTGGAATCAGAATTAACATGACCAATCTTGCTAACCACAGTTTGCTCAGAACTACCCCACTGTCATCACTAAAAATCCCACATCCCAGAAAACTGTTCAGTCTAGGCAAACCACACAGTCAGTCACTCTACAGATATCCAAATTTCAGTCCAATTACAAGGGAAGAGCAGGAGTGGGGATGTGGGAGGACAGAACATAAGGCACACATTTCACAAGGCTCACAGGCTAAACTTGGCCCAGGATCTAAGCACTCCTTGGTGCTAGGAATGAACAAACACAAATATTACCTGCATGCTAACATGCCTGATCTACGACCCACATAAGAGGTTCAGTCAAAAATCTGTTGACAAGCAAAAACTACTAAGTGTACAAAGTAAATGAGCCATCAGAAAAAAACAAATTTAGATCCCTGAGCCTTCAATAATTGGAATGAGCACAATTAGAATTTAAAATAGGGTTGCCTAGCATACGAAGGCCTGGATTCAATCCAAAGTTCCACAAGAAAGAGAGAAAGAGGGGAGAGGAGAAAGAAAAAGAAATAGAAGACATAGTAAATTGGGCATGGTGGCACACATTTGTAATCTCATCATTTGGGATACACAGTATGTTCAGGGCTAGTCTGGACTACATTAATAGACCTCATCTCAAAAACCACAAGAAAAAAAAACATAATAAAATTGAGAGGTAAACAACAACAAAGAAAACTAGGCTGAAATCCCAAATGAGTGTTCACACAAATTAAAAGTGGGGTTGGGGATTTACCTCAGTAGAGTACTTGCCTAGCAAGCACAAGGCCCTGAGTTCGATCCCTAGCATCAAAAAAAAAAAAAAGAAAAGAAAAGAAAAAGAGTGGTTTCATAAATGTTACATCATTTATAAGTCATATAAAAGAAATCATCATTCCCATTTTTCCTATGAGAAAACTGACATTCAGAAATGTTTTTAAAAATATGCCTGAAGTTAGAGCCCCTCAGCATATTAAGTATTGAAGCCAGAATTTAAAGCATGATACTTCCGCTGCTCTTATCACTAGACCAAACGGCTGCCTCTCTGTTACCACTCATCTATTCTGCCTTTAGGCTAAAAGACAGATGCATCAATACCATTTGCCACCTTACAAAAAGTCACTTGGTCACATTCACTACCTAAGGGTACCTTCCTCAGCCTGGCATGCTGGGCCTTTCACAGCCTTATCTTCTACCTCTGTTCTCTGTTTAAAAAAAACAATTATGCTCCTTTCAAAGTACACATTGTTTGAACCAAACCCCAAACTAATCCTTCTCATTGCAATGCTCATGCCAAAGTCCCCCAAGTTTAGCTGTACTTCATGATGCATCTCAAAGCTTTCTATTTCATAAATCCTTACCAACTCCTTCCTAATAGCTATGAATTTTCTTTTAACCTTCACAATGAAATTTTTCTATCTTTTGTAAGGTGCTCATTCAATTCTAGGGGCTCATTTCTTATTTGAATTCTAGGGGTCATTCTTATATTTCCTATACATGCTAACTTGAGAGCTCCTTAAGGGTAAAGATTTTTAAATGCCTGTTCCTTAAGGCATCTTAGCAAGTTTAGTGTATTCTTTAGGTATCTGATAAATTTACTTTACATTGTATAAAGGTGTTTTTATTTGTACATACTTTTTAAAATGTCTTTGCCTAGGAAAGAGCAACTATAAGTGTCTGCTCAATGATATTATAAGCTATACTCTTTTATAAACCAGTGAACTACTGGAAAGGTCTTTTCATTGCCATAGCAGAAATAAGCACTTACACATACCTTGGCCCACAAAAGTGTTGAGAGAGATTATTAATATAACTCTAGACACCCTGAAATTTGAAGCCAGATCAGCCTGGATCCCAAAATTGTATGCTCATATATGTTTCCCCTCTTCATAGCACATATTCTATTGTTCCCTAAGGCTTTGTTTCCTGATCTATCTTTCTTATTACACTGTGAACCTTCTCAGGGCAAGAAATATTCCTGTACCACTGAATCTTCAGACCCAGAAAAGAAAACTCCCTGCTGAATGAATGACCATAAAATATGAGGCAGGAGGATTCCAAGTTCAAGCCCAGCAAGGGTAACTCAGTGACTTACAGAGACTCTAGCCCAAAACAGAAAAATTTTTTAAAGTGTGAAGGCCCTGGGTTCAAATCTTGAGTACCTCAAAAAAATAAATAAACAAAGTAAGAAGATGCCCAACATACTAACCCCTTCCAAAAGCAGGATCATACGTACTCACAAGAGTAAGAGATGACTCTGAATGGTAAATCACAGACAAAATACAGATATAGTAGATGTTTACCATCTTCTGACTAAGAAAATTACATTTGAAAAGTTTTCACTGAAAAAGCTGAAATAAAAATTGTGAGCTCTTAAACTAAACTATAGTCATCTAAAACTATAGTCTTGGATGATAGGAAATATGCTGAACACGATTATATGTCTTAAAATATTAATAAATATCATTATAATAAAAAGTTCTACTCCAGGTTCCTGACAAGCCCCCATGGTTACCATATTCAGGTGCTACCACCACACTGAAATTTACTATGAATAATGTGGGGTTAGCACTGGAACACTGTAATATGAGAACGGTACATAAACACATAGTAACACAGAAAATTCAAGCTGATCTATGGTCCAGCACACGTACAAGAATATCAGGTTTAGGTGTCATGGCTACAGTGGACATACAAAAATAGTTTCCATTATAAAAAAGAAGAAACACTGAAGTAAATACTAAAGAATATAAAGGACACAGCAAAACAATTTTACATTACTCTCATTACCACATTTGATACTTCTGAAAATTATTAAATCTATATGAAGAAAGGTATGATTAAGATAAATCGTATAAAATTAAAATATCTTTTGGATTATTACTTCAAACTTTTAAAGCTTGACTAACACAAACGTCAGCAATATTTTAACTTTTTTTTTTTTGGTTTTTTGTTTTGTTTTTTTGAGATAGGGTCTTACTATGTAGTTCAGGCTGGAATTGAACTCACTATGTAGCCTATTCTGTCCTTGAACCTGTGGCAATCGTCCTGCCTCAGCTTCCTCAGTGCTGAGATTACAAGCATGCACCACCACATCCAGCTGTCAGTAATTTTTTAAAACTTACAATGTAAAGTTTTTCCTTGAAAACTAAATTGAATGAATGGTAACAGATAACAGTAGTTTGTAATTTTCATAATTTCTTACAGCCAAATATTTTCACAAATACCTATATATTGTTAAACTAAAATGAAAACAAAGTGCCAATTTACATCATGATGAGTAATCTGTTTTCACATCTGCTGCCATTTTTTTTACCAGCAAAAATAATCGCCTGGCATTTTCACGTTTTTCATAGAGAAAGGGCTCAAATGGATAGCTGAAAAGCAGCCAGCAACTAAACAGAGGCCTGGCTTCAGCCCAGCCACAGCTGGTTTCTCCAGGAGGGATGAGTTCTAAACGCGCCCCTCCTGGTTCATATGGTAAGCAGTAGTGGCTGACCCACAGCCAAGAGATGAGCAGGACAGACATAGAACGCATGCCCAGACTGTTCATCTAGGCCAGAGGGCAGAGCAGGGCAGGAGAGCAGAGAAGCAAAGCTAACTGGAGGACCACCGCCCCTGCAAGTGGCTGCATCTTTCATCCCAGACTATACAGAAACGGTTGTGAGCTATTCAACAGTACCCAGGACACAGAGGGTGCTGGTAAGGTGAGCAACTCTGATAAACAGGCCTGGCAATGGAATGAGAAAGTGAGCCCGGAAGGAGGGAAACCGCAGAAGTTATGCAGAAAATCACTGAATGAACCAAGGACTGAGAGGAGACACAGATGTTTGTATCATAAATAACCAGCAAAAATATTTTCCTGGCCTGGGGATTTACCTTGGTGGTTAGAGTGCTTGCCTCGAGAGCAAAAGACCCTGAGTTCGATCCCCAGCACCAAAAACAAAAACAAAAATATTTTCCTTACTTGGCCAAAACTCTCATATCATGACTCTGGACAAAAATGTTTTTACCTCCTCATCACAATGGTAACACTATGTATGCTTAATCAAACAACAATAAACAAATATTATAAAAAAAAAATCTACCAAGTGACGAGTCCCAGACTGATAATATAAAGTTAAAACAAAAGACAAGATCTGGCCCTTGAAATTACATAGTTCATAGCTGTTACGAAGGCAAAATTCACATACACGTGAATAATCGAAAAACAAAGAGTCAAAGTATGGGATTCTCCTGGCTCAAACAACCAAAGATCCCAAGGAACTGTACCACCCTAGCAGAAAAGTGTTCAGCTTGTAAAGCAAGACAACTGAGTTCCTATAGTATCTGTGTCTGTTAAGCCACAGAGAAGAAAGGATACATCTGTGGCAGACAATGAGCTGGTTAACCTTCTGTGGTCAGCACCGCTATGAGACAGATACTATCCCTACTCCACAGACAAGAAAGCTGAGGTTCAGTCCTTTGGCCAAGTCATTTAACCAGTTTGGTCTCAATATTTTCATTTTTGTTTTAAATGAAAGAGACTAACATAAATCATTGGTTTTCAAACTGGAACCAGAAAGCCTCAAAGTTTTCTGGCAGTACCCCAGAGCCCTGAAGTGGGCAGATCCCAGGCCAACGTATCAAACCTTCGCTGGTCAACAGCCCAGTATCTATTTTCCTGTGGAACGTTTTGTCACAACCCTGCACTAACAATAGTACCCAGCATACAATGAGTGATCAATTAAAAACTTGGGAAGTAGTTGGGAATTTAGCTCAGTGGTAGAGCGCTTGCCTAGCAAGCACAAGGCCATGAGGTAGATCCCCAGCACTGCCCTCCCAAAAACACTTGAAGAATGAATAAAGGAATCAAATAGCACATCATCTAAGTGATCACTGACTCTCATTCAAGGTGGCTCATTTCCTTACATGTCTAGTAATACCTTTCTTGTCAGTTCATATTTCAGAGCTCTTAATCAGTGGGTTGAGGATGGCATTCTTCCAGAGGGATTTGCATGTATGCCTGCCAAGCACTCCCTAGGTGCTTCCAACTCAGAAGCATTTAGATTAGTGTACTGAATGCTTATAATTTTATGTTGCTTCAGCATCCATTTTTAATAGAAATTGGACTTTTCATACTAGAAGCAGTTCAGTCAACCTTCACAGTTTCCACTTCTACACCTCTTCCCAGTTCTTCAATGAAGGCAATCCAGAAACCTATACAATCTTCTCCTGGTAACCACCTCCCTAAGGGACAACTAGATACAGCTGCTTGACTGGCCCTGCTGACCCTCACAGCCCTCAGACTGTGCAGAAATGCTGCAGTAACCACTTCTCAGTTACGGTGTGACCTCCTAGACTTGTACCCACTTGCTTTAAACCCACCAATTAAAATTCCCTTCAAGAAACCTGACTGGATAATGCCCGAGACCCAATAAAGGTATCGGCTCATAAGTCAGGAGTGTGTCTGTCTGTTTCAAGCTCTCTTCACACATTCTCTGACTTCAATGTGTCTGTGGCCTGCAGGCCTGTTGTGTATCCTCCAGGGCCTTTAAGTAATCAAAATATTTCTGCCTTGTGTTTCCTAATCACTGAAGGGGTGCCCTCTACTTTAACATGTTCACAACAGAGCCATAGTTTGTATGTCTTGCTGCCGGGCAGCTCTGAACCACTAGTGGTACATGCATGATTGTCCCACCAGGGAGCATGAGTCTGCCCCATCGGATGATACAAGCTGCCTGATGGGACAATTATGCATGTACCACTGGCAGTTCAAGCCAGTGGGAATGTGTTAAATATTCTAAATTTTAAAAGGTATTTTTGCAACTTGGGGTTACCTACACCACACATGCGGTATAAATTCAACCTCAAACCCAACAGCTTCAAAAGAGACTTTTTAAAAGCTATAAGCAGGCTGCTGCCCTCGCTAATGGATATCTAATTTTTTGTTTTGCAGCCTAGCCTTTGTCTGGCCTCACTGAAACCCAGAGCCAGCCGTCAGTGCTCACTTCCCACACTGGATCTCCTCTTCCCTCTTCTCTTTCTCTCTGGAACACTTAATCATCTTTCTCTTTTTCTCTACCTGTGGATTTCTCTCATTTTCTTGTAATAAAGACTTTTAAAGGATGTTTGCTGTATTTTTTTCAGTATTTTTATGTGTTTATACCAGGAGGGTATTCCAGAATATCTGGCTGGCCATTCTCAGAAGGGGTCTGTCTTACCTTCTCATTGCTGGGATAAAATACCTGACACCCACAAGTTAAAGAAGGACAGGTTTATTTCAGCTCACAGTTTGTAGAGGTTTCAGTCTAGAGACAGCTGGTTCCAAGGCAGGATGGGCATGACAGAGGGGGATGGCAGAGGACAAACAACCCATGGCATGGCATGGCCAGCAGGAAGCAGCAGCTTTCCTTCCGGTTTCCCTTTTATTCCATCCACGCTATAAAACTTATTGGATGGTGTCACCCACACCCAAGGTGGTTCTTCCCTCTTCATTAAATCCATCATCCACACCCGTAACTATGCTAAATTGATCAATGGACCAATCCAGAATCATACACCCATGAATGAGTCACCTCCCAAAAGCTCCACCTATAAGGAGAGGACACCTTCAATTTAAAATAATGGTTTGGAAATCATCCCCTCAAATTAGCAAGAGCTGAAAACAGTTAAGCAGTCAAAGAAAAGGAGAGGAAAACACAAGAAGCCAACACAAGAGAGAAGTCAGAACTGGCTGGAGGGGGAGAGAAGCCTGGATATGCAAAGAAAAGACCTATGTCAGAAGAGAGAAGAAAGAAGTTTGTTTCCAATGACAAGGAGACTAAGCTGGACCTCAGAAATTTTTCTGAAGGATGACTGGTGGGCAAATGAATAAATGATTAGCTTCACTGATACTTCCACCAATAAAGGGGATTGTTTAAGAATACAGAATTGGTGCTGGGGATAATGCTCAAATAGAATAAGTGTGCAGCACAGAGCCCAGGGGTCAATCCCGAGGCACCATAAAAAATTATTATTAATAATTCTTAAAATAACGTATTACCACTTGCATAGATAAATCAGAAAAATACACAGTAAGTATACAGATCCAAAATTAAATTCAATCAACAGACAGCATGTGGAAAACCCAATAAACAGGGAAATAATATCCAACGAAGTAGCTGTTCCATTACTGAAAACAAATTATCAGCTGTGATATGCTACTTGTAATAGTCACTTTTTATGTCACTGGATCAAAATACTTGACACAACCACAATTTATAGGAGGAAAGGTTTATTTGGTTTCAGAGGATTCGATCCACAGTTGGTTGGCTCCAAGGTAGAAACAGCAGGGCAAAAGAAAATGATAAAGGAAAGCTGTTCACCATATGGCAGCCAGGAAGCAGAGGAAGAGGGGAAGCTCAATCACATTCTCGTAAACCACCAGGCCCCAAGTAACAGTACAGTCAGTTACGAACTCATCAACGGATTAATCCACTAATGAATAAATACAGCATCCCCAAGATCCAATCACCTGTCAAAAGCCCCATCTATGAACACATGAGACTTTCAAGGGGACATTTCCTATCCAAACCATAACACTACTGCAAAGTCACAAGATTCAGAGCATAAACCAAATCATCTTACATTTTACACAAGAAGTTTATTGTACAAATTAGAAAATAAAAGGACCACCACCAAAGACTTGGCATTATTTACTATTCTGATTGAATTACTAACTGAAGTGTGATAGGTTAGTATTTTTAAAAAACAATTTCCTTTTATTGTAACAATAACCACAAGCAGAGTATAGTTACAAATTGGCAAAATTAGACTCCAAAAATTTAAGAGGCCACAGTGATACCATGGTATCACTACCACTTAGTGATACCACAATATCAAATGCATATCTCTATAGATTTTCATGTACTATAACATTCTGTATACGAAACAAAAGAATTTAAAACACTGGGTTGCCATGAAATTGAGTTTGTAAGATTATTAGCAACCACTACACAAACCAGTATGTCAATAAATTGGAGAACTCAGAAGAAACAGAGATTCTTAGGTACTTATGAATTACCAAAACTGAACCAAGAAGACTTAAAAATCCTGAATAATCCAAAACAGGTAATAAAACTGAAGCAGTGAAACAAAAAAAAGAAAAAAAATGAAACTTACCAAATTAGAAAAGACCACGATGTGATGGATTCACTGCTGAATTCTATCAAACTTCAGAGAAGATAAAACACCAATACTCAAACACTAATGAAATTGAAAGGGGAGGAATACTTCCAAACTCATTCCTGGAAGCTACGATTACCCTGATTCCAAAACTAAACAAGGACCTAACTAAAAGCGAAGACTGCAGGCCAATGAACACAGACACAAAAATCCTAAACAAGATACTGGCAAACAGAATGCAACAAACCATCAAAAATATCATACACCATGACCAAATAGGCTTCATCCAGTGATGCAAGGATGGTTCAACATACACAAATCACTATAGTATATAATACATCGCATAAACAGAAGCAATGACAAAAATCACACGATCATCTCAACAGACACAGAAAAGGCCTTTGACAAAATCCAATATCCATTTATGATTAAAAAAAACTGTAGAAAACCGGTACAGGAGGATTTTATTTCAATCTAATAAAAGCCATTATGACAAACCTACTGCCAACATCATATTAAATGGGGAAAAACTGAAAGCTTTCCATCTAAAATCAGGAAGAAAACAAAGATGTCCATTATAATCACTCCTGTTTAACACAGTCCTCGAAACGTTAGCCAGAGCAATCAAGCAAGATAAAGAAATAAAAGATATGTACAGGAAAGAATGAAGTCAAAGTATCATTACTTGCAGATGACATGATTCTCTACTTACAAGACCCAAAAAACTTCACCAAGACTCCTAGATTTAATAAGCAAATTCAGCAATGTAGGATACAAAATCAAGAGACAAAAATCAATAGTGTTCCTATGTGCTAACAATGAACTCACCGAGTAAGAAATCAGGAAAAAAATACCATTCGTAATAGCACCAAGAAAAATTAAATATCTATGAATAAACCTAACCAAAGAAGTGAAAGTCCTCTAAACAACAATTGTATCACTCTGAAAAAGGGGTTCAAAGAAGATAGCAGAATATGGAAAGATATCTCCTGTTTTGGGATAGGCAAACCCAATATTGTCAAAACAGCCATACAGGACTTCCAAAACAGACACACTTATAAGTCCCCAACTTATGAAAGAATTTCGTTCCTTCCAGGAGAATGTTCAAAAGTTGGGTTCATTCATAATTCAACAAAATGAGTCTTACACAGTACACCTGTGAAAGTTTGCAACTCTAATGTTCGTAAGTCAGGGACTTAATGTGTACAGATTCAGTGCAGTCCCAATCAAAATATAAAGAGCATTTCTCACAGATCTATAAAAAACAATCCTAAAATTCATATGGAACCAGAAAAGACCCAAAATAATAGAAGTGATCCTGGATAACAAGAGCAAAGCAAGAGGTATTTCAATCCCAGCTCTGAAATCATATTATAAAGTTACGGTGACAAAAACAGGATGGTACTGGCACAGAAAAAGACATGCAATCTGTGGAACAGAATAGAGGACACAGAAACAACCCCAGGCACAGCTATTTGATCTTTGACTTAGGGGTCAAAAACATAAAATGGAGGAATATAGCCTCTTTAATACCGTAAATGGTCCTGGGAACACTAGCTACCCAAATGCAGAAGATTGAATCTAGACCCATATATCTCACCACGTACTAAACTGAAATCGAAATGGATCAAAGATCTAAATGTTAAAACAAATACTTACTCTGCTGGAAGATAAAATACGTAAAACTCCTGAAGACACAGGCATAGGCAAGGACTTTCTGAACAGAACCCCAGTGGCACAAGAAATAATACTGAGAATCAACAAGTGGGTACACACATCAAATCAGAAAGCTTCTGCACAGCAAAGGAAACA
Organism: Hystrix cristata; assembly: GCA_004026905.1. Lineage (NCBI taxonomy): Eukaryota > Metazoa > Chordata > Mammalia > Rodentia > Hystricidae > Hystrix > Hystrix cristata. Next base: position 3,733 of record PVJO010018358.1, on the reverse strand, counting down.
ACTAACAGAGTGAAGAGACAATCTACAGAATGGAAAAAAATAGTTTCCAGCTATTCCTCAGAAGACTAACATCTAGAATATATTTTTAAAAACTCAAAAAAATTAGACCCATCAAAGTAAAAGACCAAATCAAAAAAAATGGCCAAGTGAATGAACAGACACTTCTCAAAAAAACTACAAATGGACAATAAATATAGTAAGAAATGTTCAATATCACTGGCCATTAGAGAAATGCAAATTAAAACAACACTAAGATCCCCAGCATCAAAAAAACAAAATCTATTTAAAGGTGAAGACTAATACACCAGGAATTCTTCTAGGAAGATGAATAGATGCACTTTTCCCTGCTCGTCCTAGTAATTGCAGCTACAGAAGAAACCTAAGAACACTCAGAGGTGGAGAGAAGGCTGGCCAGTGAGGCTGAGACACATGACAGGTGATGGAAAGTGAGGGACAAGTGTCCTGTATATTGACCACAGGCTGCAGGGTTCTGAAGTCCTCTCTGCCACAGTCTGTTCTTTATGCTGAGCCAGTGCAGCAGGTGCAATCCCCATCACAACCACCACTACCACCACTGAGGGAAGCAGACAGGGATGGAGCAAGGTCCCTCCTGCCTGGGCAGCACAGACCAAGACAGAACCGGCCAGGCAAGTAGAAAACATCACTCAGCTCACTCCACTACAGCCTTCATCATCATGGGGGTCGATGGTCCAATGGAGGGCTTTTTGGAATGGCAGTGGGTTGGCACTGTGTGTACAATTTGTGACTTGACTGGCCTCTGTGAGAATTTCCAGGCCATCAGTCTACACTCCTCATCTGCTGTTTGAAAGAAGGTGAAGGGTTGGGACTAGCTTTTTCTGAGTCTTTCTGAGATGTACTCAATGCCCTGTTGTTAAATGACTACTTTCTTTCCAGAAATATACAAAGCCAGGGACCAAAAGCCCCCAGTGTGAACAGCAGGCCTGGCTAAGACAGCAGTGGCCCAGCCTGCAGAGAAAGTACCCAGTTTGTGACAGCAACAGCCTGTCTCTGAGGGTGTAGAATCCAGCACTACTCGGTGGGAGATAAAAGTTTTTTCAAGAGTAACAAAAGACTCTTCTTTCTTAGATGCTCAAAGTGACTATGCCCCTGGGAAGGCCAGTAGGACTGGACACTGAGGTCTGGGGCTGCCTCCTCCCAGGCTTGGGGCTCACCATTCACTACACCTCAGCACACCTGGTACATGCTCTCTTCTTCCCACTCTTAAACCATAGCTGTATCTTTCCTTTGTTATGATGTAATACCTGGAACTCCCATGAAATGTTTTCATACTACCTTCCTTGGACTCTGAGCCAGGAAAACTCCAGGATGTGGGCACTATTGGCATGTTTAGGGTCTCTCTGGAAGGACAACATAACTTCCTTGGAACATGAGGCTCTTACAGCTCGGAAGCCCTGCAGCAGTGGGCAGGGCGTCCTGACTCAGGCTCACAGAGCACTCCTTTTTTACTCACTGCTGGAGTCTTTCTCTCTCTACCAATAAATAAGTACTGACATAAACACAGAAGCTAAATCTGGGTATCACTGAGAAACATGGAGAAGGTGAGATACATTTGCTTTTTCTTTTCTGTAAATTAATGGTACACTTGCCAAAACTGAGCATTTGGCAAGTGTACCATTAATTTACAGAAAAGACCCTTTGTTAGAATTTTATTAATAATTATATTATATAATAATTATATTAATTTATAAGTAGGCTTTTTTTTTAAAAACTCATAGCCTAAGTGACATTAAATAAGTAAACACGAAATGAGCTGGGGGGTTGGTAATGATGACCCCATCAAATGATGCTCATGGACTAGAATTTCTGAGTTATTCCACCTATTATTCTCTCCTGTATTATTTAAAATAAAAAGGTTGCTGGATCACAAAAAAATAAAAAATGAAAACCAGAACGGAAAAGAATGACTTCAATTGTTTAGACCAGTTCTATAAATAAGAAAATTAAGTCAAGAAATTCAATCTAGGAATCCGAAGTCTGAATTACATCTCAGATACCAGTAAAACACACAGAAACAAATGAGATTTGTTTCTTTCTCCTCTCTTTTTGAATATCCTTCTCAGAACACTTACAAGGTGTCACAGCTCAACCCAGCCCCAAATGATAATCCATTCCCCTCCAGGCATTTGCTCAAAGATGTACAAAGAGGCTATTTTTCTTCAGATTTAACGTAAAACATCTGCTATTCATTTCTTTAATGTAATATTTTTAAAACACCAACAAACGTATTTACCCACCCATCTGCCTAATTCATTTGCTGTACAAACACAAACATTTGAGTGTCTAATATCCCAGGCACTGTGCTAAGCAGTGGGAGAAATAAGATTAAAACTCAGCCTTGACTTTCTAATTTAGATGGCAAATGACAGTGTTTCTTTTCCCAGTGTTTAAATGGCAAATGACAGTGTTTAAAATGTGTACTGCAAGATAAGAATGCACCTTTCAAATATCATTAGAATGTAAAATTATCCCCTGCGAACCTGAAGCTGACTTAGGGCCTCACATATGAAATTCTGTTTTCTATTAATCACCCAACTATGGCAACCTCTGTAAAAACAATCAGGTTTTCAGTTCTGTACCAGTTATGGTTTGTGTCTAGATGTCCCCTCAAAGCCTCAAGTGGTAAGAGGTAGCTGGATCTAGAGTGTATGATTACTAAATTAGTCCACTGATTGGTTTGGCATGGTTCTGCTGGGATCAAGGATGTGATGCTAGGATTAACGGTATTAGGATTAAGGGCGGGAGTACTGCCCACCCTAAAACCAGGTAGTCTGGATAAAATATAAAATACAGGAAGAAGCTGGTTACCCCCTTCCTTGCATTCCTTGCTTACTTGACTTCTGCCTGTCTCCCATGCCACTCTGCCTCGGACCCAGCTGACTGTGAACTGAAACCTCTGCAAACTGTGAGCTAAATAAATCTTTCTTCCCCTAACTTTGAGTGTCTGGTATTTTGTCCCAGCAACAAGAGCAAAGTAACTAAGAAAGTACCTGAAGCCAACAATAGCACTGAGGCACTGAAGTCAGGATTCATTTAAGGTAAAAATCAAATTGTGTAAACACTTCTCCTAACCAGTTTTTTCCTTTGATGTGAAACAGTTTTTAATTTTAAGGAAGAATTATAAAAGAAACTGATCTTCATTAAAAAAATGAAATCCATATTTAGAAGCCACTTGTTTCAAAAAACTAAGAAAATGGATTCCTTGTGAAGAAAATCGGATCACCATAACCAAGGAGGAAAAATGTAACAAGTGACCAGTTGAAAAGAAAGGCGAGGAGCGGTGATGCACACCTGTAATGCCAGCACTCAGAAGGCTGAAACAGGAAGATCACTGCAAAGTTTTAGGCCATCCTGGGCTACACAGTGAGTTCAAAGCCAGCCTGAAGTATGTAGCAAGACCCTGTCTCCAAAAAAAAAAAAAAAAAAAAAAAGAAGGAGGAGAATGGAATTGCATTATGTACTTGGCATGGCTTCAATTACTCACTTTATGATGTATAAGATTTCCTTTTCCTTTCTTTAAATGCATTCATATTATACCTGTCTTGCTACCTACCACAGGAAGATCAATGTTATACTACATTTCTAATTAAAATTCACATCAAGGCCCAACATGCATCGAAACACTCAAGTTGATAAAAGGAAACACACCAAAAATGGGCAACTAAAATGAATAAACATTTCTCACACGAAGAAA
>PVJO010018357.1:0-36904 GCA_004026905.1 Hystrix cristata | reverse complement strand
GTCCAGGCTCAGCCTCCTCCCTCAGACCCAGGGGTCCAGGCTCAGCCTCCTCCCTCAGACCCAGGGGTCCAGGCTCAGCCTCCTCCCTCAGACCCAGGGGTCCAGGTCCAGCCTCTTCCCTCAGACCCAGGGGTCCAGGCCCAGCCTCCTCCCTCAGACCCAGGGGTCCAGCCCCAGCCGTCCTCCCTCAGACCCGGGGTTCCGGCCTCAGCCCTCTTTTCTGAAACCAAGGAGTTAGGTTTGCCAGGTATTCACCTATCTGTGTAGGTTTGGGCAAGTTCAGGTTGTCCATCAGCTTGACAAATTCCTCACAGCTGAGAGTAAGCCGAGGGTTCAAAGTCCGCTCCTCCTCCACAGTGGACACTGTAAGCCCTAGTAGCCAAGGGAGGGGTCAAGTGGTCCTTTGAACATCCTTGGGACACCTCCCCGGCGTGGAACTAACAAGTTCTTCCCAGAATGTTCCTAAATCTTTTTTCTCTTCTTGGTGGGCACTATGGGAAATGCGGTTCCCTGAACTCATCAGGAGCCCTGGCGAAACCTACGACCAGGGGAACACTGAGGATCTGTGGTTTCTGCAGCCACACACTGCCTACCCAGGCACCGAACCTTTTCGGCCAGAGGAATTTCTGGGAGCTGTAGTCTCCACGCCCTGTGAGGATTGCTGGAGTTTGCCAGCCCCTCTCAGAAGCAATGGAAGCCCCACACCTCCTCCAGCAAGGCCTCACCATGGTAATCGTGAGCCGGGTAGACCAGACAGTCCCCTGGAAGCGTGAAGATCTGTTTGTGAACCGAGTGGTACAAGGTCTTAGCACAGCCTGGGGAAGGAAAGCTCAGAAGTTAGTGGATCACAAGACAGGAGAAGTCCTCTGACTCGTTCCCCCAGGAAAAGAACGGGAGGAGGAAGTCCCTATAGCTAAACTCCTCTGCCAATACTCCCAAAGGCAATCTAGACAGGTGGAACAGCATGTGTGAAGGACTGAGGAATGGTAAGAAATTTACCAGGATAATGAGGGACTCAGTAAGGTTGGGATGAGAGCCAGAAGCACCAAGGAGTAGCACCCCACCCTGGGGAGGCCAAGAAAGTTCTGGATAAGGAAAGTGGACAGAGTCACCAGCTAAGCTGCTCCCAGATTCTCAACCCTCAGAAGCAGTGTGAGACAGTAAGTGTAATCAGTTTTTAGGCCACTAGGTTTTGGGGTTATTTGTCACACAGCAATAGATAGCTAATACATCCATGAGTCTAACCATCTCCTAACAGCTAACCTTATAAGTCAAATTCTTCCTGGCTGGGGATTTAACTCAGTGGTTAGAGTGCCTGCCTTGCAAGCACAGGGCCCTGAGTTCGATCCCCAGTGCCAAACAAAACAAAACAAAACAAAACAAAACAAAATCAAATTCTTCCCATACTCCAGCAGCTCATGTGTTTGAATCTAATACTATTCCCCTAAAAACCTAAAATCTACTCATTCATTCCTGCCACTGATAACTGAAGACCCTGGCCCACGCCAGGGCTGGGTAAAGGCGGAGTCACCTTGCTGGAAGTCTGTTCGCCCGCACCCTCGGATCAGCAAGGCATCTCCAGTGAATGCCATGCTGTGGTCATTCAGGACAAAGGTGACACAACCCGGGGTGTGGCCGGGGCTGGCCCGGGTCTCCAAGGCCTGGTGGGAATGGAGAGGAGAGAGACAGTCACCAACCAACAAGCTTCAAGGCCCCAACCCCAGAAGTCTCACCTACCCCAGGGTCACATCTAGAGAAAGGGAGAGAGCGATGAGTTTGGCTTGAAATCAGTTCATAGACATCACAACAACAAACTGGAACCAGTAAGCGGGGAAATACAATTGCAACACAGATACTATAGTGATCAATATGCTTCATATAGTAATGGATTTTGCAAATCAATGAGAAAAAGACAAGCACATTAACATAAAAATAAAATAGCTAGGGATGTACCTCCACAGCAGAGCATGTGCTTAGCATACCTAAGGCCCTGGGTTCAATCCCTGGCTTTCCATCAGCTGTCATTCAAAGTGATAGTGTTGAAGCCAGGCATGGTGGGCCTGTAACACTATCAGTCTGGGAGGCTAAAACACGAGAATTCCAAATTTGAGCCCAGCCTGGCAGTTTAGCAAGAAGCTGCCTCAAAATAAAAAATAAAAAGAGCTGGGCGTGGTGGTGCACACCTGCAATCCCAGCACTCACGAGGCCGAGGCAGGAGGACCAACACACATTTGAGGCCAGCCTGGGCTACATAGCGAGACCTTGTCTCAAAAAATAAGTAAAGAATTAAATAAATAAAATTAAAAGGTCTGGGGATGTAGCTCAGTGGGAAAGCCCTGGGTTCAACACCTAGTGACCACCAAAAATAAAAAGCGATACTACTGAAATGAAATTTACAACACATCACAAATAGTAACACAAAAAGATGCTTAATATCCGATAAGTGTGAAAACTGGTTACAAAGCAACCATGATTTTTGTACATAAAACCTATTCATTAACCATAAATATTTTTTATTCTTTAGGCTTTTCCTATATTAGCCTTTTTATGGTAAACATACAATTTTATACTTAACATGCATACTTAAAGTCTTGATGTGTGAAAGATTTTTCTAAGCATAATAGGAAACTTAGAGGCCCTAAGAAAAAGTAGTGACAGATTTGAACACATAGTTTAACTTCATTATTAAAAAATAATGTTAAGAGTTAAAAGCAAAAGAACCCTCAGGGACAATACTAGCAACATATATAACAAAGTACTATAAAGCATAAAAAGCCACAAGTAAACAGCTTTGAAGTCTCAGTAAGAACTCCAAAAGACAAAAACAGGCAATTTATGGAAGAGGAAACAGACAAGAAGTATCTGGAAAGGAATGGAACCTGCCAGATTGGCAGCCCTCAGAGTTGCTTAGGGTGCCTAAGGCAAGCCCTTTTATTTCCTGGGGTGTGGCAACAACTTGGTGCAACCACTGGGTTTTGTTTTGTTTTGAGACAGGGTCTCACTGTGTAGTCCAGGCTGGCCTTGAACTCACTGTGTAGCCCAGACTGGCCTCAAACTCTTGGCGAGCCTCCTGCCTCAGCCTCCTGAGTGCTGAGATTACAGAGTGGAGGGAAATTAGTAGTCTTTATCAATATGTCAAATGTACATTTTATGACCTCTCAAGTGACTTCTGACTCTAAAATTAAGATTCCCTTGACTTGTTGGGTGTGGCTATGCACACCTGCAATCCCAGCTACTTGGGAGGATGAGGCAGGAAGATTGCAAATTCAAGGCCAGCCTGGGCAACGTAGCTTGGTAGTTCAGTGGTAGAGTGCTTGCCCAGCACGTGTGAGGCCCTGCGTTTGCTCCCCAGAACCAGAGGGGGGTGGGAGCCCCTAACATACAGGCCCCAAAAATGCAGGGAACCCCACACTGAGCTCCAGGGAAGCGTTATTACTCTGATGATCTAACATTAGTCCCCACTCACCAGCCCCTCCCCTCTCAACAGAGGCCTCTTTCACCAATGGACACCCTTGACCGGTTCGGCCTGCTGCTGACAGACCCTGCCACTTGCTCCCTGAGGTCAGTCTACCCTTCCTCACTCACAGCTCTCCAGTCTGCTTCTGGGCATCAACGTGCCCAGCCAAGTACTTTCCCAGCCTCCCTGGTAGCTTGGGTAGCCTCTGACACCATCGTCTAGTTTTCTGGTCAATGAGATCTCAATGAGCCTCTTGAGGATTTCTCACAAAGCTTTTCTTTTCCTGATAAAAGGAAGCAGCACTGCCCTTTTCTCCTTCCTCTGGCTCTAAATACAGGGTGTGATGGCTGTAGCTGCAGCAGCCACCTTGTAACTATGAAGACAAAGTCGAGAGAATCACATAAACAATAATGCTGCCATACCAAACGCAGTGATTACCTTTTTCCAGATCTCCTATTACAGAAGAAAACTGAACTCCTATTAAGCTGCTGTGTGGGTTTTTCTAATGCCTGTTGTGTTAGGGGAACAACAGGAGGCTGGAATGAAGTGAGCTGAATAGCAAGAAACAATGTTGGAGAGACAATGGCAGGCTCAGACCTCGAAGAGTAAGAATGAAGCCCTGTGAGGGGTTGAGCTAAGGGGTGACCAGGCAAATCATCTGTGTTAAATCAAGCACTGGTTCGCCTAACTCAAAATGGAGACAAAACAGTATGGGGCGGGGGTAAGAGAGTTCTGGTTCCTACTGCCACCAGAGTATCTATTTGGAAAGAAGAAATTTCTCTTGACCCCTACCTCACACCAAACACAAAAACAAATTCTCCAGGAGAACTCTGGCTCATGTGCTGGGAGAGAACACACAAAACCTACACACACACATACACACACACACCTTGGGGCTCACCCAGCAGAAATGCATGTGGGTGTCACCAAGCCCTGCACTGCGATCTCCCCGGTAGCATTATCTGCAGTAGCCCCAAGCTGGGAATGAACTGCAGCAGCATGGAGCAGAACAGAAGGGAGAATGGAGAAATGGAGAAATGGAGCGCCGCTCTCCAGCGCCTGCTGCACGGGAGGGCACGGGCTACTTCGTGGAGCTCAGGCTTCAGCGCTCAGTCTACACGGAGAGTGTCTGCTCTGGGGAAAGGCTCACGGATGAGCGATGAACGGTGAAGGATGATCTCAGACCCTGCGGGTGTCTGTGCGCTAGCCCGCTCCTGAGCCCTACTGGGGATTGAGCCCAGGGACGCTCTACCTCTGCCCAGTCTGGCTAAGTCGCCCAGGCTGGCTTTGAATTTGTGCTCCTCCTGCCTCAGGTTCCCAAGTGAAGAAGGGTTGGGGTGCAGCCCGCTGGTACAGGACATGCCCAGCATGCATGAGACCGGGTTCCATGCCCGGCAGCAGCAGCAGAGAGAGAAAGACAGATGGGGGAGGGAGCAGGAGGAGGGGCTGGATCCAGGGCCTCACATCCCCATTACCTTTTTTTTTTTTCCTTCAGTTTTTTGAGACAAGGCCTCACTATGCTGACCTTGAACTCAAGCTGGCCTTGAACTCACTATGTAGCCCAGGCTAGCCTCACACTCAGGTGATCTACCTGCCTCAGCCTCCTGAATGCTAGAATTATAGGCATGTGCCACCATGCCTAGCTACTGTTTACTGTTTTCTTAAAAGGAATTTGGGGGAAAAAAAAGAATTTGGAATGCTTTTAATAGTTCTGGAGTTATTGTTTCTGTAAATATTTAGAGGAATTCACTTGTGGGCCTGATGATCTTGCTAGTTTTCTGGTTCCAATTGAACCCAGGGCCTTCACACTGAGCTATGTCCCTGGCAGACCTTTTTCTTATTTTGAGACAACTCTCAGTAAGTCACTAAATTGCCCAGGCTGGGTTTAGACTGGAAATCTTCCTGCCTCAGTCTTCCAGAGTCCTAGGATTACAGACATATGCCTTCATGCCCAACTTTTTTCCCTTCTTTTACATCTTTTTTTTTTTTTCTTATTACTGAGGCTTGAACCCAGGGCCTCATGTATGCTAACCAAGTGCTCTGCCACTGAGCTACACCCTCAGTTCTTTCTATATGATTTTGAGACATGGTCTTGTTATGGTGTCCAAGGTGGCCTTCAAATTACAATCCTCCTGCCTCAGCCTCCTGAGTAGCTGGAATTACAGGCATGCCCCTCAATGCCCAGCATTCTTTCACATGTTTTTATAAGGGCTCCATGAACCTATTATCACAATCAGATGAAAAACATTTCCATCACCTGCCAAAGATTCCTTGTGCCCCTGTCTAATCCATACTTCTGCCACCTCACCCCAGACAACCCTCAACCTATTTTCTGTTATTATAAGTTAGTTTGCATGTTATGTAAATGGAACCAAACAGTAAAAAAGGAAAAAAGCAGTCTCCAGGGCCAGATGACATGGGCCCTAATCTTAGGTCTTTCACTAGCTGCGTGACCTGGGACAAGTTACTCCACCTTTCTTGGGCCTGTCTGCTCATTGAAAAATGGAGATAATAACTGTACCCAGCTCGCAGGGCTGATAGAAAATTTAAACTATTTCATGTATGTAAAGCACCTAGAAAAATTCTCAGTATACACTAAGTATACTATACTATATACTAAAAATCAGAATAATGACTTAAAATTTAAAAAGCACTGATCTAGTAGATTTACAAAGGCTCTTGGGTTCGAATCCTGACTGAACCACTTGCTTGTATGATTTCCAGGTGAGTCACTTTCTTTCGCGTGCTTCCTTATTGGTGAAATGGGGAAAATGATCCCAACCTCATAGGCGGTTAGGAGGCTCAGTGAGGTCCATCCCCCAGCAGACGCAGCGGAGCCGGAGGCCCGGATCCTGCCCGCATTGCTATTTCCACTGCTTGGTGGTTACTGTGTGACCTTAAAAATCAGGCGCTACTTCCAAAACGTGTATTTTCAGTTTCATTTTTAAAAACAAACAGAAGAGGTTGAATGTGGTGGCACACGCCTGTAATCCCAGCACTCAAGAGGCTAAAGCAGGAGGATTGAGCCAAGTTTGGGGCCAGCCTGGACCACAGAGTAAGACCATGTCTCGAAAAACCAAAAACAAAAAGCAAACAACAAAAACCAAAAACTTCAGTCCAACATTTTACAACACAACCAGGAGGCAGAAGCATATTTCTCTGTGGAAGTAAAACCACAACAGTGTCAAGAGCAAACATTTTTTTGCCTGGAACGAACTGTGTACCAGGAAGCAGCTGCACTCGTTTAATCCTGGTACCAGGAGTGCACCCATTTTCCAGACAGAGGGGCACACAGCTCAGGGTCACAGAGCAGGAAGTGGCAGAAGCTCTGCCCAGTCTCTGAGGGCTCTGAAGTGTGTCCCTTCTGTGTGTCAGGGCTGAATTAAGAGCTGCCAGGGTGGTGAGTGAGGGAACCACATGGAGCTCTGGGTCCTAAGAAATTTGGGGACAGGTGACGCTGACAGAAGAGGCGTGCACATCAACCCCACAGCAGGACCATCTGCTTAAACGTCCCTCTGCCACCTGGGGCTGAAAACCTGGGCGGCTGACAGCAGGCCCTGAAGCCTCTGCTGAAGTTCAAACCCCAGTTACCTCACTCCCAAGTGAGGAGAACCCTGCACACACTTAGCCTTCAAAATCCTCCTCCCCTAAGTGGAGAGGGGCACCAAATGGGATTCTGAAGACCTTCGAGATAAATGCTGAGAAAATTCAGGGACAGATCTTAGCACAGTGCCCGGTGAGAAGCGAAGCCTGGGTGTCTGTCACCTGTTACTATTAGCCAACGCAAGACAGTCTATGCTCCCCTTCCGCTGCAGGAAAGAGAAGTTTTAGAAGGAGAGTTTGAGTGACACCATGAGGAAACAACCAAACACATCCAGGATAGGGGGACCTTGTAACCCGACAGACCAGGAAGCCTGGAGGTCAATGTCCCGGGGCATGTCTGTGATCCCAGCACTCTGGGAGGCTGAGGCAGGAGGATTACAAGGTCAAGCCCACTTGGGCAGTTTACCATCGTAGCAAGACCCTGTCTCAAAATAAAAGAGGGCTGGGGTACGGTTGAGTGTGAAGACCCTGGTTCCATCCCTAGTACCACACACACACACCCACACACACACACACACACAAACACACACACACACACAAACCTCAGTATCATAAAACAAGAAAGGTATGAGACTGCTCTAGATTGAGAGACTAAATACAATCTAAATACCGATAACCAAATGCCAGGAACCTTGACTGGGTCTTGTTCTTCAAAAAGCTGCAAAAAATTACTCCTGAAACAAATGGATATATTTGAGTATAAGCTAAATATTCACGAATGATCTATATTTTGTTATTTTGACAAAGGTTGTGTGAAGGAGTGGTTCTCAAATTATAGCCAGGGGAACCCTGAGGGTCCACAAGGTCAAAACTGTTTCCATAAAGATATCAAAAAGCCTCCTGCCATTCCCTTTCATGCCCATGTGTGTGTTCACTGGACTTTTTCAGAAGTTTCATGGCTTTTGACGGCATATCATTGCTCCGACGGCTGATGGAATGCATGATGCATACTTGTATATTGTTTTTTAAAAAAAAGTCTCAAGGAGCTGGGTGTGGTGACACACGCCTGTGATCCCACATTCTAGGAGGCTGAGGCAGGAGGATCGCAAGTTTCATGTCACCAGGTAGGGTCCAGGGAAGTTCCTGAAGCAGAGATGGAGCAACTAAACCTGCTCTATGCCCGCAGAATAGGTTTACCGACTCCTGCTGTGGGAAAGGAATTTACAGGACTAGTCAGTAAGCAGCATAAAGGGATTTATTAGGCAGGATTTTATGAGTACACACTCAAAGAAATAGAGTGCAGGCCTAAAAGAGAGAGAGAGAAGAAAAGGAAGAAAGAGAAGCATCGTGGCCACAAGCTGGTATATTTATTGGGCTTTGGGGGTGTCCCTAAAATGGATCTACTGGCATCTGCTGGGTTTATCTATGGGGGGCTGTGTCAAAATGGAGGCCACGGCCATGTGTCTGAGGAGAGAGCTGCTGTCCTGTCAGCACTGTTGCGGCTCCCTGCGTGTGGGGTCGGCAGGAGGGAGCGGGCACAGGTGAAGGGCACAGGCCAGAGCCCAGCACCCAGGCACAAAGCCCTGAGGAGTTTTTCCTGGCAGGGGGAAAAAAAGCTTGAATAATTTCTAAGTTGCAGGGTTTTTTTTTCAAATATAATTTTAATATTATAATTTCTCTTGTCTCCTTTCTACCTATCTTTATTTTTTCTATCTTACTTCCTTCAAACTTGAACTCCTGCCTGGGCAGCTCAGCAAGACCATGTCTCAAAATAAAAACTAAAAAAGGATGGAGATGTAGCTCCGTGTAAAAGCCCTGCGTTCAATCCCCAGTACAAAAAAAAAAAAAAAATCTCAGGTTTAATTTCTAACACAGTAAGTACTGATAGAACCCACATAAACAAAAGCATTTTAGAGTCCTCTATAATCTTTTTTCCCTCCTTTTTTGCAGGGCTGGGGATTGAGCCCACAGCCTTGAACATGACAGGCAAGTGTTCTACCATGGAGCTGCATCCCCAGCAGCTTTTTTTAAATTTTAAGACAGGGTCTCACTGAATTGCCCAGGCCGGCCTTGAACTTGTGATCCTCCTGCCTCAGCTTCCTGAGTATGTGCCTGGCAGGTCCTCCATAATTTTTAAGAATCCAGAGATCAAAAAGTTTGAGAGTTTGAGAACTGCTGATGCAGAAGAACACTGCTACTCTTACAAGTCTTTAGAGATGAAATGCATCCGCTTATGTTTTGGGTTTTCTGTTTTTGCAGAGTTGGGATGGAGCGCAGGACCTCCTGCGCGCCAGGTGAGTGATCTACCACCGAGCCGCATCCCCATCCTGGCAACAGACTCCTGACAGTTTGGTCCAGGGCAGGGAAAGGGTATACAAAGTGAGAAATAAAACGGCTGCGATAAAACATCAGCTACTGGTGAACTCAGGGAAACTGCATGAGGGTGTTAAAATTGTCCTGTTCTTTCAGTTCACTACATACTTGGAAATAATCTGTCAAATGAGAAGCTGCAGGTGGCAGGAGAGGACACCGAACATCTTGACCAAAGGCAGCCACTGAAACTAGTTTGGTAAGCGCCTGAAATGCACAGTATTTCCACTGGGGCCCGGCGTTCTTCCGACAATTTCATTCTTTCCTTCCTGGATGCCTCAAGCACACGGCACAGCTCCACAGCTCTGCTTTCACTGCTTCCGTAGCAGCTGAATCTGCCCTCGCTCCCTGTCACCCATCAGCTAAACACGCAAAGGGCATCTGTCCCTGGCGCAAACAGGTCTCGCAGGCCCCACGGTTCCCACGGCCGACACTGCCCCCTGGTGGCGCCTGCGCGCCTGGCTTCTTTTCCATCAGATCCTCCGTTGCTCATAAATTCCTGATCTTGGTTAGAACCGTCCATGGTCAGGGCCCTCTGAACTCTAAAATCCAAAATCTCATTTTCCATTGTAGCTAAATACGCTGAATCTCTATCTTCCTTCATTCTGTGAAAGTTTAGGGGACAGTATGTTGACATTAAAAAAAGTAACCTGAAGCTATTTTCCCCCTCTGGCTGCCAGAGGATCTACAGCGCCTTGAATGACATAGTAACTACGGGGGGGGGGGTAGTTCATGACCCTCCGGTCGCTTCACAGGAAACACGTGGTCAATGACGTCCTTCACCCTGGGCAAGCAACAGCACCGGAGACGAAAGACCACACCAGAATTTTGTATTTGGATTCAGAACCCATTTTGGCGGTGGCAAGATAACTGGCTTTGGCGTGATTTGTGATTCCTTGGATTATGCAAAGAAAAAGAAACCCAAACATAGACTTGCGAGACACGCCTGTATGAGAAGGAAAAGATCTCAAGAAAACTGGGGCAGGAACGCAAGAACAGATGAAGAAAGTCAGGGGTACTTGTCCGGCAGTGAGCTGGAGACTGAACAGCCGGAGGAGTCAGGATTCTGCAGTGACTACACGAGTTTTTACTAGGAGGATTAATAAACTGTAACAAATAAAATAACATGAGGGAGCCAGGCATGGTGGTGCAGCCTGTAATCTCAGCACTGGCGAGGCTGAGACAAGAGGATGGCTGTAAGTTCAAGGCTAGCCTCGGCTACACAGTGAGTTCAAGGTCAGCCTCACTACAAAGCGAGACCCTGTATCAAAAAAATAAAATAAAATAAAAAAGCCTGGGTGTTGCATTATATTTCTCACGTTAGGGTCACTATATTACTCTACTAGATACACACACATCCCCTTACTTAATCATTAACTTTAAACTGCCTTTCTGTAAGCCCCCCAATTTGAGCATCACGAAAGGACAGGAAGGGATCAAATGAAACCCACCAGAAGGAATGTGCATGTAAGCAAAAGTGCCCAGGTTAGGGCCAAAGACAGCCAGAGAGCCCGTCAGACTGTGACAAGTTCCAGGCACCCCCATGGAGGGCAGGTCAAGAAGCCAGGGGCAAGGGCTCAGGGGCATCCATCTTTCCAGAAGGGTATTCATATTGCTGGAGCCCCCATCCCCTCTTCAGGACAGTTTTTTCCTCCTTACAAATAAATCATCTTCCTTTTTTAAACTCAGTCCCTCTGATTTGTTACTGGTACTGAGTTTTCGATCCCAGCTAGCTGCTCACCCCGGATGCAACACGGGGCCGGAGCTCAGTACGAAGGCCCTGGGCTCAATCCCCAGTGTGGCCAGAAATAAAGAAACATATAATGTGAGGCTGTTGGCACAGTTCAGCGGTGGAGCATTTGTCTAGCACGTGCGAGGCCCCATGTTCAATCCCTCATACAGCCAAAGGGAAAAGAATAGATAGGGGTGTATATGATGAAATTTTTTTCAACTTTTCTGTGTGCTTGAATTTTTTCATAATAAAATGTTAGGGGGAAAAAAAAGACTTGTTCCAAATTCAATTACTGTACTTAATTTTGAACAGGAGGAAGAACTGAAACTACATGTGGGTCAGCTAGGGATCACCTGGGGAGATTTAAAAATAGACCAATTCCCTGTGTCAACCCCTAACACTTAAAGAGTCTCTAAATTGGCGCCTGAGTCCATGTTTTGAGCAGCACCCTCAAAATCAGCATATTTAACAGGCAAGCCTAATTTTATCTGCCAGTCACCACAGGAGCTGAAATGTTTGTAGGCAATGCTTATTAAAAAAGAAAATTCATTCTATAATAAAACCATTCAAATTCGGCCTACTTTGAGTGTAAAATATACAACTAGCTCAAAACACTATTGGGCATGATTCTGTGAATTGATACTGTTTTTTGATGGAGTAGTTTGTATTTTGTTTAGGCAAGGCATTGGACTATGGATCAAATCATAAAATAATTTGCCATTTTAAAATATATATCTATATACAGGATGTTCCTGTAGTTCCAACTAGTCAGGAGGCTGAGGCAGGAGGATGCTGTGAGCCCAGGAATTTGAGACTAGCTGGGACAACACAGTAAGACACCATCTCTTAAGAAACAAAGCAGGAGCTGGGGATTTAGCTCAGTGGTTAGAGTGCTCGCCTCACAAGCACGAGGCCCTGAGTCTAATCCCCGGCACCACAAAAAGAAAAGAAAAAGAAACAAAACAAATCCAACTGTCTGGCAATTTCTGCTGAAGTTAAACACACGTCATCTCTTTGACCCAGCAAAGCCGGGTATTCAGGGCAACATCTGCCGAGAGATTCACACGAGAATCTTCATGGCAGCATTATTCTTGGGAGCCAAAAAGCAGGAACAACCATCAACAGGAGAATGAATAAATAAACCCGTGTATTTCTGCAATGAAATGCTCAATAAGCTACAACCAGTGGAACAAACTGGGCCTGTCAAATGTTTTTGTGAGGCTGATGAGCTGAGAGTGATTTCTACATTTTTTTTTGTGGTGGGAAAAAGTAATCATAAGAAGAATAATATTTTTTTTCAGCCAGCCATGGTGCTACATGCCTGTAATCCCAGCATTCAGGAGGCTGAGGCACGAAGGTTGTCGAAAGTTCAAGGCTAGCCCGAACTACTGTTATGGTCTGTGTCTAGATGTCCCCCCAAAGCCTCATGTGGTCACAGGTGGGGCTTTTTCAGAGGTGGCTGAATCTAGAATGTGAGAGGCTAGGATTAAGGGCGTGTGATTACTAAATCAATCCACTGAGTGGTTTGGCATTGCCCTGATCCCGGCAGCCTGGATAAGATATAAGGTGCAGAAAGATGCTGCTTAGGTCCATTGCTCACCTATCAATTGCTGCCTTCTGCCTGTCTGCCTGCCCCCCTGCCTTGGATCCAGCCAATTGTGGACTGAAACCTCTACAGACTGTGAGCTAAATAAACCTTTCCCCCTTCAACTTTGGGTGTCAGGTATTTTTTCTCAGCAATAAGAGAAAAGTAAGACAACTACATAGTGAGACTCTGTCTCAAAATAATAATAATAATTTCTGACACATGAAAACTATCTGAAATTCCAATTTTTCCCCTTTTTTGTTTTGTTTTGTTATTGTACTAGGAATTGAATCAAGGCCCTTGTACTGAACTACATCCCCAGCACATATATTTTATTTTTTGAGAGAGGGTCTCACTAAGTTACAAAGCTGCCCTGGCAAGGCTTGAACTTGGGTTCTTCCTGCCTCAGGTTCCAAGAGTGCTAAGATTACAGGCCTGTGCCACCAGGCCCAGCTGAAATTCAAATTTTAGAGGCTATAAATACATTTACATTGAAACACAGCCATCCCTGTTCTTCTATACAAAGTCTGTGACTGCTTTCACATCATAACTGGAGAGTCCAATAATCACAACAAAAACCCTGTGGCCTGTAAAATACAGTATTTACTATCTGGTCCTGTACTGAAAATATTTGCCAACCCTGCTATATAGCAAAGAGAAAGAACTGTAACTATGAACACAGCATAGAGTGCAAGAAGCCAAATACAGGTGCAGGCACGGCTGTGTGATCCTTCCTTTTGCGGTCCAGACACGCAGAACCATCGGTGAATGCAGAAGTCACGAGGGGGTTCCCCGGCAGAGGAGTCAGCAACAGGAAGAGGGAAAGGAAGGCTCTGGGGTGACTGATGTCCTGCATCTGGATACAGGTGGTACGTGCTCAAGTGTACACGACTGTGAAAATGTACGAAGCAGCACGTGTACAATGTGTGCACTTTCACCTTATTAAACATATGCTACAATTTAACTTTTAGAAGTAGGGACAGGAAAAAAATACAGTAACGAGGGGAAAAAAATGGACCCATATCCAAAGATGGATCAAGAATTCAGACAAAAGCTGCCAGGCGTGGTGGTGCATGCCTGTAATCCCAGCACTCAGGAGGCCGAGGCAGGAGGATCACCGTGAGTTTGAGGCCAGTCTGCGCTACGTAATGAGTTCAAGGCCAGCCTGAACTACACAGTGAGACCCTGTCTAATAATAATAATAAGTTAGACAAAGCTGAACCAGCACCGAATACCCATAAAGATTGGCAATACCCAGTGTTGGCATGGCTGTAAGGAAATGAACGCTTCCAACACTGCTGCTGGGACTGTAAAATGATACAGCTTCTTTGGAAAACAGTTTGGCTGTTCCTCAGACTGTTAAATGGAATTATCATACAGCCCAGCAATTCCATTCCTAAGTACATGGCCAAGAGAAATTACGACAGTCAACCACTTAAAAATTTATGGGCCGGGTGTGGTGGCACACACCTACAGTCCCAGTACTCAGGAGGCTGAGGCAGGAGGATCACTGTGAGTTCAAGGTCAGCCTGGGCTACATAGCGAGACCCTGTATCAAAAAAAAAAAAACAAAAAAAAAACTTACAGGTGAATACTCATAGCACCCTTATCTATAATTGCCTAAAAGTGAAAATATCACAAATGTCTATCAAACAACTAATGAATAAATAAAATGTGGCATATTTGCCCATACAGAGGAATACTGTTCAACAATAAAAAGAGAAGAAGAGCGGACATATGCTGTGATATGAGTCAACCTTGAAACATCACGCTCAGGAAAAGAAGTCGGGCACAGAAGGCCCCTGTATGACTGTCTGTGAAATGTCAAGAAGACGTAAATCCATGAAAACAAATTAAACTGGAAGTTGTCTACAGCGGCAGAGGGAAAGGGGCGGCTGGAGGAGCAGGGGTTCTTTTCAGAGTAATGAAAATATTCTAACAATAATTGTTGTGTCGGAGGCACAATTCTGTGAATCTACTACAAGCCACTGAATTGTACACTTTAAAATGAGTGAATTGTATGGTATGTGGATTATATCAATAATGCTAGGAGAGAAAAAAGAAACCCTTTAGCCTTCATTCAGTGGAAGTATCTCTGAGTTAAACAAAGGGCTCATCTTGCTAAAGATGGTAGTACATGCCTGTAATCCCAGCACTTGGGAGGCTGAAGCAGGAGGATCGCTGTAAGTTTGAGGCCAGCCTGGGCTACATAGTGACCAGCCTAAACTACATAGAGAGACCCTGTTTCAAAAAAAATAAGAGGGGGAGGGGGCTCATCTTTACACAAATCCCAATCATGTCCAATCCTTCTAAGGCTTCTCTCAAATCCAAGAAATTCTTGTTAGCACCAATTATGTACAACATACATGAATGTTTGACGTATTTTTTAAAATCCGTTTCAAAGAAAAACCTTGAAATCGTCTGTAACCACTGCAGTTAAACCTTCTGGTCCCACACATAGCCTTCATTTTTGCTAAATGCTCTTCTCTAAATAAACTCTCTCCATTTAGCAAAACTCTGTAACCCCATAGCCTTGTCACTGGACATTCTGTCCCCAAAGTTAGCCAAACTTTGTATCTTTACCAATTCTGATTAGAAAAAAAGCCCTGTCCATGGTTTCCTCCCTGAGTACAACACCCCCCCACACACACACCCCCACGCAACACCCCCCCACATACACACACAGCCCAGGTGCAATTCTGGCCTAAAACTTGCTGATTAGGATGGCGGTAAAGACAAGGGGAGCAGGCAGGAAACTCCAGACCCTTCCTGGGGAGGCAACAGCAGGGACTGGGGTGCAGCTCCCAGGTTCAATATTTAAGGAAGTCCCAACTTGCAGGCTCTGATGTAACCTGCATTTACATAATCCCATGAGTGCCACTTTAAATATTACGTGCCCTGACCCACCCACCCCACCCCACCCACCTTGCCACAGTCCAGGCCCTGGGCCAGGGATGCTGCTTCCTCACTACCCTTGGCCCTGGTCTTGGAATTCCAGCCCCCAGTCAACTTTTATGGTGAGGCCAAGCCAAAGGAGCTTTAGGAAAGACCATAAATGTTGACTTATGGGGCTCAGCCAGAGACACACCTGTCAAGAGCCTGCTGCCCAGTGCCCCACCTGGGTTTCCAGTGCCTTTCTCCCAGAGACTTGAGCTCAAGGGTTAGGAAGCCAGGTTCTCTCCAAGAACCTTCCTCCTTTAAGGTGAAGGAGTCCTGGCCACTACCCTGTTCTAGGGAGCCAGCAGGCAACTCACAAAGCGTCCAAAGTGGATAGAGTCGCCATCCTCAATGTGTACATCAGCCTGGGCCCCGCTGAGGTGAGAGATGACAGACTGGCAGCCAGGAAATAGGGATCGGAGCACCCCTGAGCCTGTGATGTGGTCTGCATGGCAGTGGGTATTCACTGGGAGAGGGGAGGGAAGGTCAGACAGGGCATAGAAAGGACGCAACATTCCCAAGCCCCCCCAACTCAGACCCAGGGGTCCAGGCCCAGCCTCCTCCCTCAGACCCAGGGGTTCAGGCCCAGCCTCCTCCCTCAGACCTGGGGGTCCAGGCCCAGCCTCCTCCCTCAGACGCAGGGGTTCAGGCTCCCAGCTTCCCACTGCATTTTCTCTGTGGCTCGGCCTCCCTTAGACCCAAGAGTTTGGTCCCAAACTGACCAGCATAGAGCAGCCGCAGCCCCAGCTCCTTGACCAGCTGGGCATCCCGAGGCGCTGTCTCCAGCACCGGGTCGATCAGAATGGCCTCTCGGGTCTCTCTGTCACCCAGCAGGTAGGTGTAGGTGCAGCTCCTGGGCTCAAACATCTAGGAGGAGATGAGGCACAGGAGACTCCCATCCCAGGAACTCAAGTGTCCGGGGCTCCATTCCATCGCTTTCAAAGATCCAGAAACAGAAACCCCAACTCCCCTTTCCCCAGAGTCAGGAGTCTGGGGTCTTCACCTTCCTCCGTCAGAATCAAGGAATCCCAACTTTCTCGTGTGTGTGTGTGTGTGTGTGTGTGTGTGTGTGTGTGTGTGTATGTGTGTGTATCCTGAGACAGGGTCTCGATATTTAGTTCAGGCTGGCTTCGAACTCTGATCCTCCTGCCTCAGCCTCCAGAGTGCCCAGATTACAGACGCGCGCCCCCACGCCCGGCGTAGAATCCCAACTTCCTAATGCTTCTAAGATCAAGGTGCCCAGCAGCCTGTCTCATGACCGACCCAGGAATTCAGCCACAAGCCTAAGATCCCTTCATCGCCCCCCTGGAAGTGACCCAGAAATCCAAGCCCAAGCCCACGCCCTTCCTGCAACATCCAGGCCTGGGGACCCTCGGCCTTCAAGGATCCGAGGTTCCGCCCTCCCGCCGCCCAGGGCCCAGTAATTCCGCTTCCCGGTCCAGCCGCCTCGCACCTGCCGCAGGAGGACCGGGGCGCCAGACCCGCGGCGCTGGCTCAGCTGCCGCCCGGCGACCCTCAGAGCCACGCCCGCCATCGCGCCAGCCATCGCGCCCGCCGCCGCCGCGTCCGACTGAGCGCCGGCGGAGCTCCGGGCAGAGCCGGCCGGGGGCTGACCCCGGGGGCGGGTCGGGGGCGGGGACAGGAGAGCGGGGCGGGGCCTGCCTTAAAGGAGCCGCGGCGCCGACGGCGGGCACCTTGGTCAGGGCTGGGATATCCGACATGGAGCGACACAGAGGCCCTCTGAGATCTGAGGAACGGAGAACACAGAGAGACTCAGGGAGATTCTCAGGAACACACAGATACCGGTGGAGAGAGAGGGAGAAACCCAAGGAGTCCCCAGATGCTCACAGTACCGCGCAATTTTATAGGAAAAGTGTGTGGCTGGGCAGTCATTGTGCGAAAGAAAAAGGTGCTGGGTTCAAGGTCATGGTGTTTTGAGGGACTGTTGGGTGCGTGCCTGCTTACCAGAACACTTCATCCCTCACAATTAATTCATCCACAAATTCCATGAGTGGGTGGACTGTAACAAATTTTTTTCTTCCCAAGAAGTAATCCTTTACATATATAATATATAAGACATATAATATATGTATAGTATATATAATTTTGCATTCTTTCTTGCAAGCTCAGGCTGAGGAGCATTTGTCTTTTGTTGAGTTACGAACTTCTAAAGCAGCTTTTGCTTATTCACACCAAGGACCCAGAGCTGAGTAACAGTTCCTCGAGCCATGTGCTGTCATCAAGTTTCATCAAGAGTGAGACCAGGGGCTGGGGATTTAGCTCAGTGGTAGAGCATTTGCCTAGCAAGGGCACGTCCCTAAATTCGCTCCCCAACACACACAAAAAAAAAATTAGTGAGGTGCGGACACTCCTGGCTCAGGGTGTGGCTCAGTGACAGGGCTCAGTCCCAGGATGGGGGGGGGAGGGGGCACCATTCTTGCTCCGAAGATCTGAATCACTTGTCAAAGAGAAGCTGCCTCAATTTCCAGCCCAGGTGCAGAGCTTAGGGAGGGCAGTCCAGCAACAACCATCCACATTCATCTTTTTTTTTTTTTTTTTGCCCCAGTACCGGGGAACTGAACCCAGGGTCTTTGCACTGAACTATATCTCCAGTCCTTTTCATCTTTCATTTTGAGACAGGGTCTTGTTAAGTCATGAAGTTGCCTGAGCTGGGCTCAAATTTGTGATCCTCCTGCCTCAGCCTCCCAGAGTTCATGGCTTACAGGTCTGTGCCACCAAACCTCTACCTTTATCTTAACTCTGGAGTTTCCAGGTCCTGGAGGGATTCTCAGAACCCCACATAATCTCTTTACCTAAGGCCTGCTTTGCTTTGCGACTAAACTGCTTTTCTAAACTTCACATACAGGTCACCCTTGCCAAGCCTTCTGTGAGCCCTCTTTCTTCTGATGTTTGGAGAGCCAGTCAGGGCTCTCTCTCAGGTCCTCCCCCCAAGCTACAAGTCAATAAAAATCCAACTTTGCCAGGTGTTGTGGTGGTATAATCCCAGTACTTGGGAGGCTGAAGCAAGAGAATTGCAGGAGTTCAAGGTCAACATGGGCTACACAGTGAGACCCTGTCTATAAATAAATAAATGCATAAATACCTGACTCAACTTTGCCAGACTCCTAGTGTGTTTCTGGTGGCCTTCACTGGAGGGAAAACTCAGAGAGCCACTCAGAGTCAAGGGAGACGACAGTCAGAGATATCGAAGAAGGTGACCCAGAGAGCCATTCAGACGTGCATGAAGGGATGGAGGGTTGGAATGGGATTCCTACAAAAGACGGAGTCACAACAATACACTTGGCGATCCCAGAAGACACTGAGAGATGGAAAGAGGGGACGGGAGATCACAGCAGGGAGTAATAAGGAAAGAGACGAAGAGCAGACACCAGGAGAGGAGAGAAAAGGCAGAGAAATGCTCAGAGTCAAAAAGACTGTGTGGTGCATTTATCCCAGGCACAAAGTCTCCCGCACAGCTGGCCCAGGCTGGGTGAAGCTGGGCCCCAGAGCACAATCTGGTCAGGGACAGGGGGCAGAGAGGTGGGGAGGTGCAGGGCTTGGGGGATGAGCCAGGGAAACGAACCCTCAGCACACTTTACTGTGAGGGCCCCCAGACAGGACCTCCTAGCCCCTGGGGCCTTTCGTACTGAGTGCACAGGACTGGAACGCCTTCTGGGGTTTCCGTAGGCTCAGCCGTGAGATGGTCTAAGGATTTGGCTTCATCCCTCTGGGCTGAAAACTTACTTTTTCTGAGTCTCAGTGTTCTCTTCTGTAAAACAAGGTTGCAAATAGTTCCTCCCTTCTTCGTGAAGACCCAGTGAGTACCCATCTTAGTCTGGAAGTGCGCCTGGTCATCATGACATCATCGCCGTCCTTCATGCCTTCCTCCCCTACCCCTCCACCCAGTCCATCTGCGGGGCACAGTCCAGCTTCTTCACCATGACCACGCCCACTTTCCCAGCTGGCAGGCAGCACAACCACAGTGCGGAGTGCCTGCACCAGGCCCAGGCTGCAGGGTACAGATCGCAGGCATGTAACCTCCTTCAGGCCTCGTCTTCCTCTTCAGTACTAGGATAACAGTAGCATAGTGCTTCCTCTTAGTAAACTGCTGCAGGGATTAAATAATTAATGCATGTAAGGACAATTTCCAGGATAGAAGTACTTAATAAGTACTAGCAATTAATATGATAATTAATATATAAGTGGCCTCACTGGTTTTCTGGCTTCTACTTGCCTCCTTTAAGATTCATTTTCCACGTGGCAACCAAAGTGAGCTTTTTAAAATGGCAATGAAAAAAATAAATAAATAAATAAACAAAATGGCAATGAAGAGTTGGTTGTGGTACCACGTGCCTGTAATCCCGGCACTTGAGAGGCTGAGGCAGGAGTTCGAGGCCAGCCTGGGCTACACAGTGAGTTCAAGGACAACCTGGACTACTTAGAGAGACCTGTCTGAAAACAAACCAACAAATGGCAATGAAAAAGAGACTGAAGGGTCACAGCAAACGATGCAAAGTGCGGGCCAGGTTTAATCCTGATTCAAATAAAGCAAGTGTACTAGAATGATGTTTGTGGGATGTAGTCTGGCACTTAGTTTCAGAATCACTTGGGAGAAACTGGTGGGGTTAACAGTAGCCATAAGTGGAAAATTATTGATGCTGGTTGGTTTGATTGTTTTCACGGTGCTGGGGATGGAACCCAGGGCCTCAAGCGTTTCGGGCAAGCGCTGTGCCACTGAGCTATATCCCCAGCCTGTTGCTAACCAATTCCATTATTGATGCAAAGAAGAATTCTATTATTCTCTCCACTTTTTTGTATGTTTGGAATAAAAAATTATACTTAGAAAGAGGGAGAAAGAGGGTCAATGGGACCATGGGGAAATTCAAACCCCGCTGATGTAAGGCAGGTAGTTAGACATTAGCAGGCCTGAGGGACAAAGGAGGTCCAAAATAGCATGTTTTGACACTTAGAGTTAAATAAACAAAGACCTTGGTGTATAATACATTTATAAGCATTTGTTAAGTCTCAGACCCAAAGTGACCCCACAGAGCACGATGACATTTTAGGGTTATACATTATGCACATTCATTATGACACAGAACTGTCTATTTGCAGAACAAGGCATGCGGCATACACAGCATACCTGGCTGTCATAACCTAGCGCCCAGTGATACTAGAAAGGGCAACATGCTTTCAAGAACACCTGGCCTTCCAGCACGGGAGGCTGAGGCAGGAGGATCGCTGTGAGTTCAAAGGCAGCCTGGGCTACATAGTGGGTTCAGGGCCACCCTGAGCTACATAGTGAGACCCTGTTTGAAAACAAAAACAAACAAACAAACAAACCAGAACACCTGGCCTTTTTTTTTTTCCACATGGCCTTAAACTGAAAACTTTCCCTGTAAAATCAGGAACAAGATAAGAATGTCTGCATGTCTGCTATCACCACTCCTGTTCAGTACACTCAGAACATTAGCCAGAGTGATCAGGCAACAGAAAAAGATAAAAGGGATATAAATATAAATAAATATATATATATATAAAATCAAATTATCATTATTTGCAGATGACATGGTCCTTTACATAGAAGACCCAAAAAATTCCAACAAAAGACTTCTGGAATTCATCATCAAATTCAGAAATGTAGCAGGATACAAAATCAACATGCAAAAATCAGTAGGAAAACAATTCTGTTCTCAATAGCATCAAGAATCATTCAATACTTAGGAATTAACCTAAGCAAGCAAGTAAAATATCTCTACAATGAAAACTATAGAATTCTGAAAAAGGAGTTTCCTGAGGAATCTCCATTCTGATTTCTATAACGGTTGTACTAGTTCACATTCCCACAGGCAATCCAGGATTCCTTTGTCATCACCGCCACATCAGCATTATTTGATTTCTTGATGGTTAGCATTCTTTCTGGAGTAAGCTGGAATCTTGGTGTTGTTTTAATTTGCATTTCTTTAGATGCTGAACATTTTTTCACATGTTTATTGGCCATTTGTATTTCTTCTTCTGAGATGTGTCTATTCATTTTGGTTGCCCATTTTTTGATTGGGTCTTTTATTGGGTGGCTCTAATTCTTTTGAGTTTTTTTTATATGTTCTAGATATTAGTCCTCTGTTTTAGGTGTAGCTGGCAAAAATTTTTCCCATTCATTTGACCCAGCTATTCCTCTACTTGGTATCTTCCTGAGTTAAAGTCATCATATTACAATGATATATGCATATCCATGTTTATAGCAGCATAATTTTTTGAGACAGTGTCTTGATGTGTAGTTCAGGCTGGGCTCAGACTTGAAGTAATCCTCCTGCCTCAGCCTCCCAAGTGCTGAGATTACAGGTGTGTGCCACCATGCCTGGTCAGCAGCATAATTCATAATAGCTAAATCTGGGAAGCAGCCTATATGCCCATCAATAGACAAATGGATAAAGAAAATGTGACATCTGTACAAAAAGGAATACTATTCTGCTATAAAGAATAGTAAATTTGGCTGGGGATTTAGGTCAGTGGTTAAAGTGCTTGCCTTGAAAGTGCAAGGACCCGAGTTCAATCCCCAGCACCGGAAAAAAAATAAATAAAGAAAGAAAGAATAGTAAATTTGAGTCATTTGTTAGAAAATGGATGCACGTTGAAGACACAATGTGCCAGGTGTGGTGATGCATGCCTGTAATCCCAGCATTTGGGAAGCTGAGGCAGGAGGATCATCGTGAGTTTGAGGCCGGCCCAGGCTATATAGTGAGACCCAGTCTTAAAAAAAAAGGAAAGAAAACATAATGTTAAGTGAAATAAATCAGACATACAAGCTTAAATACCATATGGCTTCTCTCATTTGAAAAACTCAAAATATAAATAAAGAGCAAAATAAAAGACAGATAAAAAAACCCCAAAAAGATAGACCTTTTGCAAATAGGAAGGGGCGCAAGAGCTGGAAGAATGGGGGAGGGGGGAGGGAAGGAGACAAAAAGAATTCATGTACCAACATGTATATGTACCAACTACCCACAATGAATGTAACCATTATGTGTTGCAAACATGAATTAAAAAAGAAGAAGAAGGGGCTGAGGATTTAGCTCAGTGGTTAGATTGCTTGCCTTGTAAGCACAAGGCCCTGAGTTCGATTCCCAGCACCAACCCCCCCCAAAAAAATAAAAAATAAAAATAAAAAAAAGAAGAAGAAAATGGGGGAAGGGGACCTAGAGATGGAGGGAGGGAGAAGGCAGGAGAGGAGAAAGGGAATAAAAAGAATCAAGATATGTTAACTATAGGTACCTACTCCCTAAAATGAATGTAAATATTACGTACTGCAAACATTACCAATAAAAAAGTTAATTAAAAAATAAATAAAGCCTGCCTGGTCTTGGGCTGAGATCTGATGTAGATTAGAACCTTTTCTTTCATAACTCTCTTCCATGATTAAGGCCCCTGAGGGAACACTAGCCATCTAAAAAGGACAAGGAAGACATTTTGCAATTCCAAAGTAACATCTAAGAAAAATGTTGATAAACATCATAATCCTTTCCCTGAACCTCAGAAGTAACTCTTGTGTGTATAAAAAGGTATCTAGATTTCCACTCCAGATGCCTACACACCACTACCCCACTTTCTCACTTGACGACATAAATCTTGTTTGTTGTTTTTGGTTTTGTTTGTTTTTGAGACAGAGTCTCCCTCTGTAGTTCAGGCTGGCCTTGAACTCATTGTGTAGCCCAGGCTGGCCTTGAACTCCTGGCGATCTTCCTGCCTCAGCCTCCCAAGTGCTGCGATTACAGGCGTGCGCTACCACACACAGCTGTACGGTCCTCCTTGAGATCTATTCACTTGATGTCTATTAAGTTGTTTCTGGAACAACTTGATGCCATCAGCCAAGTTCAATGCCCAATAAAAACCACAATATTGATAACATTTATTGAGCACTCTAGGCACTCTGTATTCTGAACGCTTTCCATTGATTGAATTTAATCCCAAGAACCCTCTACATTATACATGAGGAAACTGAGGCCCAGAAAGATGAACTGACCTGTCCAAGATCACACAGCTAGAGAGTGGCTGTGGCAAGAAACCAAAGCAGTTACCCAGGCGTTCTGACTCCAGAATCCAAATAACCTTTCAAATAACCCCCCCTGCTCTCAGCGACCGCCAGACTCTGTGGGTTATCAGGCTGGAGATCCACCCACGCGGAGGGCTCTTACGGGTGCATCATGGTCATTCCCGCGCTCAGACGGTCACTGCCCGGGAAGATGCGCAGCAGCGTGCCTCCCGCGCCCGGCACCCGGAGACCGGGCCTCAGAGTCCCGGATCACCCAATGGGGACGGGCGCCGGGGCGCTAGGCAAATAGTGTGTCTTTCGTCCGCCCGCGCTTGACTCCGCTCAGCCACCGTAGGCCCGCACCCGCGGCGGACTTTCCCGCGGTCCTTCGCCGCAGCTTCGCGCGCGCTCGGAAACTGGCGGCCCGGCGCCCACACTCCCTCTTCCCCCGCCGCAGTTTCTGCTGGCCGCTACTGCGCACGCGTTACGACGCCCCCTCCGGCCCGGAGCGGGAGGAGGGGACGGGAATGAGGCCGGCCCGGCCGCTCGTGGGGCTCCCTCCTCCCCGCCCCTCCGCTCCCGCGTCGGCGGGTCCGAGGGCTGCGCGGCGGAAACTGAGGCCACAGCCACAGCGACCGAGGCGGGAGGCCCCGGAGCCCCGCCCCCGGGAGGAGCCTCCCCGCAGGTGAGAAGGGCAGAGCCCAGGTGCGGACGGGGGCCGACGCCTGGATCCCGCAGGGGGCCGATTGGGGTCTGGCCGGGACTTTGCATTGGTGCCAGGACGCCTCCGTTCCGAGGCCGAGGGGTGCACTGAGTGCGGGGAAAAAGCCCACT
This sequence comes from Hystrix cristata, assembly GCA_004026905.1. Taxonomy (NCBI): domain Eukaryota; kingdom Metazoa; phylum Chordata; class Mammalia; order Rodentia; family Hystricidae; genus Hystrix; species Hystrix cristata. The sequence continues at coordinate 12,417 of PVJO010018357.1, read as the reverse complement.
GAGGACTACTGCATAAGCCACGTTCCTTCCTCCATCCTCCAGATCCTCCTCTGTCCTGCACGGCCCCAGCTCTACCCGAAGGATGAGCTGTAACAACAGAAAGGACGCGGTCATCGCGGCGGCGATGGACCGAGCCTAAGGCAGAACTAGGTAAAACGGCCCCCAGCACTGAGGCCCCTCCCCTGGAGCAGGGAAGGACCCGCCCACTGCTGGCCAAGGCCTCGCCCCTGGACCTGGGTCGCCGAGCTTCTGATTATGGTCCTTTCGGTTTAGCTCCGCCCACCCCCACTGAAGACGCCCTCTCCGCCCCAGCTCAGGAGGGGAAGGTTCCGCCCACTCTTCCGAGCCTGCGAGCTCTGCGCAGTCGGGAGTTCTCCTTGTGGACTCCTCGCCTACTCTGCCCAAGGCTCCAACCCTAGGTTTAAATTGCAAAGAGAGGCGTGTTTAAATTTGCATAGATCGGCCCACTGTGCTTTTAGGCTCCGCCTTCCCGTCACCCCTGGCCTGGCCTTAACCATCCCAGACTTACATAGACCCTGCCCCTAAATGAATTGACAAGCTAATTTTGACTTCCAACACTGCCCCCATCAACCTGGTAACTACTGGCAACACCCCGCCCCCACCCAGCTTCTAGGTTCCTGTGCCCACAAGATGTTGGAGCGAGGTGTAAAGTCCCAAACCGGGAGGACAGATCCTAGCCCCTCTTGCAAGGACCTGGTGACCAAAGGAGAAGGTGAGAGGGTCCTGCCTGTGGGTAGGGATCATTTCCCAGGAATAGGGACTAAAAGAATCATATAGGGGAATCTTAGGGTAAAAGTTTGTAGGCCCAGGTGTATAACTATTCGGGACCCCAAAATACATCGTTTTGGAGAATCTTTCCATTTGGTTTTGGGAGACCCACCGTGAGCATTTGCTAGGGCTTGGGAAATTACAGGAGGCAGCAGAGGGTGATATATGGGATTTCAGGGCGACCTCTGGAAAAATACTGGAAATGGACACCATAGTCGCTTTGGGGAAGCCTTAGTACAGGAAGGTACAGGAAGGTAACCCATTGGAGCCCCTTAAGATGCATGGGGGGAGAGGAAGCAGAAGCAGTGACATTTGGGGAATCAACGTGATGATTGAGGGTCCCTCCAATATCAAGGTGGTGGTGGGGCCTGGCCCAGGACTAGGGCGTTGGCTTCTTCCTGAGGCCCACCAGCCCTCCTGTACTCCAGATCCCCACCAGGGCCCGCCACAGAAACCCAGCCAGGCTCCAGGACCCACCGCGGCCGGGGGCACGCCATCCCGGCCCCGCCGGCGGCCCCCGCCCCAGCGCCCACACCGCTGCCCTGACTGTGACAAGGCCTTCTCTTACCCGTCCAAGCTGGCCACGCACCGGTTGGCACACGGCGGCACCCGGCCCCACCCGTGCCCTGACTGCCCCAAGGCCTTCTCCTACCCCTCCAAGCTGGCAGCGCACCGCCTCACACACAGCGGCGCCCGCCCGCACCCTTGCCCACACTGCCCGAAAGCTTTCGGCCACCGCTCCAAGTTGGCGGCCCACCTCTGGACCCACGCGCCCACTCGCCCCTACCCGTGCCCTGACTGTTCCAAGTCCTTCTGCTACCCCTCCAAGCTGGCCGCCCACCGCCACACTCACCATGCCACCGATGCGCGCCCCTATCCCTGCCCACACTGCCCCAAGGCTTTCTCATTCCCCTCCAAGCTGGCTGCCCATCGCCTCTGTCACGACCCCCCCACCGCGCCGGGCAGCCAAGCTGGCCGACACCGATGCTCCACCTGCGGCCAGGCCTTTGGCCAGAGACGCCTCCTCCTCGTGCACCAACGGGGCCACCACCAGCCGGAGGGCCAGGGGGAAAGAGAGTGAGCCTCCCCGCGGCCAGCCTGATCAATAAAGAGGTGGGATTCCTAGGCCAGCTGCGCAGATTTGCCCCATCCAGAGAGCTGGCAGTAGACTGGCTATTTATATCAGGCTCAAAAGTAAGGCTGGAGAACTGTGCTCACCAGAGGGGCAGCTATCAACCAGACTTAGCATGGGTCCAAAACTTCAGACCTGGAGCTATAGTTTGATGGTGCTGGCTCTGTCTGGTTCTCCCCACCCACTTCTATGGCAAAAGTAAAAAGTCATCTGGTATTTTAGGCTAGTAAGGAATGTAGGCAAACAGGTTCTCCTTATTGTGTTAAAAGTTTAACTTGGTGACATGACCTTGGCCACATGACCATTTAAAACACATACTTGCCTGTTGAAACGATTCCACCTGTAGGAATTCAGCCTATAAACTCAAGCATGGAAAAAGGGCATAAAGGTAAGGATAGTCAGTGCAGCATGATGTTGCAGCCAGATTGGAAACAGCCCGTGTGCCCAACAGCGGGGACCAGTGATGGCTGATGACACTGCCGTGAAATGGAACATGTAGCTGTAGGAAGAAAGTCGTCACTCCATGCACTGATGTGGAAAGAGCCCGAGATATAAAGGGTGATAGAGGCAAGACCAAAGGGCTTCCACTGACAGTACTAAAACACCTGAAAGCCCAAACCTTGAAGCCAGCCCTGACCCCTCCTTAGACAAACACTGTCACTTCTGTGGACTCAAATGCCTTATCTGTGAAATAGGGGTGTCTTAAGGCATTAGTAAGTGGGCATACATCACCTCGGGCAAAGTCAGTTCCCTTTTGGATCTGTCTCTCCCACCCTAAAATAAGGATGAACAGTGCAACATAGGACCACTTTTTGTTCCATAGATATACAATAAGCACTTAATGTGCACTGCACCCTACATGGGGCATTAGGGACACAGCAATGAAGACAGACTTGACCTAGTGAGGACAGTGGACACTAATCAAGTAGTGGCACAAAAAGGCACGATGGGGGTCAGTGGTAGAGCAGTTGTCTAGCAAGCGCAAGGCCACGAGTTCGATCCCGAGCACCAAAAAAGCAAAAAACAAAAAAACCCATGGTGATGCAGGCCTATATTCCCCACAATTTGGTAGGCTGGTGCAGGAGGATCAAAAGTTCCGGCCCAACCTATGCAACTCAGCAGGACCCTGTCCAAAAAAAAAAAAAAAGGCCAGATTCATTTACAAGAAGTATGGAAGCCTGTCTTACCCCCTTTCCCCAGATACAAGAATTGTAACAAGCCTGTAGAAGTGAAGTCTGTGGTGCTGGCTTGGGAACAGGCAAATGGAAGGGAACCGAAAGCTGAGAATGGACCTGCATTTATACTGATGTACGACAAACCCCACATGTAGATCAGGGAGTGACAAGTGTTCCAAAAGGGATCTGATAGTGCATATTCTGCTTCTCTCCCTCCCTGTGTTTCTGGTACTGAGGATTGAACCCAGGGCCTTCACACTGGGCTATATCCCCACCCCTTCTTGTTTTTTCAGACAGGGTCTTGCTAACTTGGCTGGGCTGGGCTTGAACTTGCAATCTTCCTGCCTGAGCCTCCCAGAGTGCTGGGATTATAGGGGTGAGCCACCATGACCGGCCAAATAATATATATTCTTAGATTTTGCAGGCCATAGTGTTTGCCACAAATAGTCAACTCTGCTGCTGTAGTAGAAAAGCTGCTATACGCTGTATTATACACACATGAAGTGTGGCTGTTTTCCAATAAAACTACAGAAAGTTGGTGGGCTGGATTTTGCCTCTGGGCTTCAATTTACCAACCCCTGCTATACATGGGTAGGAAAAGGACAGACTTATCAGTAGGTGAGGCTGAGATACATGGAAAGAAAGTTATATGGGATCCTGTGGTACGCAGAACAGTGCCCCCTAAATATGTTTTAGTATAATCCCCAGAACCTCTGTGTTAGTGTACACACGGCAAAGGGGGAGCTTGTATATGTTTAGGAATCTTGCGGTGGGGAGATGAACCTGATTATTTGGGCAGGCCCGATGTGATCACAGGGTCCTTATATGGGAAAGAGGACAGAGAGATGTGAAGATGGAGACAGATTAGAGTGCTAAGGAATTTGGGCAGCCTCTAGATGCTAGGAGAGGCAAGGAAATGGATTCCTCTGGACAGCATCCAGGCCTGTGGACACTCATTCTAGACAAGGCTGACTTTAGACTACTGATCTCCAGAACTATTAATAAATATGTGTCATTTAAAGCCACTAAGCTTCAAGTCATTTGTTATAACGATAGGAAGTGAATATAGATCCTACCTCACACCATACACAAAAGTTTCTAGTAATTTAAGATCTAAATTTGAGGAGCAGCACTCTAAGATATTTAGAAGAAAATAAGAATGAATTATTTCAGTAACCACAGAAGAAAGTATCCTTAAGGGACAAAAGGTGTAAGTCATCCCCAGTGCTGCGTTACACATTCGTTGCCTTTCTCTGCTCAGCACAAGTCACCCCTGTGTGATTGGGGACCGGTGCCTGTTTCCACAGTGCATCCCCAGAGTCTTGCCCATGGTGGACAAAATAATGGCCCCCAAAGATGTTCATGTCTTAATCCCTGGAACCTGGGAATATGGGCAGAGGAGAATTAAGGTTGTGAATGAGTTGACCATAAAACAGAGATTAAAAAGAAAATGGAGGCAGGGGATCTAGAGAGGGAGGGAAGAAGGAGGGGAGGGGGAAGCAAGATACGTTAAGTACACTCATCTACTCCCTAAGATGACAGTAAATACGTCCTGCAAATATGTACTAATAAAAAGTTAAAGAGACATTAACCCAGATGATCCAGGTGGACTCAGTGTAATCACAGTCTAAATATGCAAGAGTGAGACAGAAGGGGCAGTGTCACAGTGATGGGACATGAGGGATGTAACTGGCTATCACTGGCTTTGAATGTTCAAGGAGGATGGGATGTGGGGGCCTCTAGACGCTGGAAAAGACACAAAAGCAGATTCACCACTAGAGCCTGCAAAAGAATTGCAGCCATGCCTATACCTTGATTTTTAACCCAGACACCCATTCTGGACTTCAGGCCTCCAGACCTGAAGGACAGTTTGAAGCCTCTATATGCAAATTTATTCTGGCAGCCCCAGGAAAGTGTGGGAATGAGGGCTCAGTACCCTGATTGTGAATGGACAAACAGATGACAAGTACATGTAGCCCACCGCTATCTTCATCTCATCAATGAGAGGGAAAGCAGTGCGACTGGGAGCCCTCATATTGGTGGTGAGGCCGAGTGAGGTTACCCAATGGTCAGCTTTCACACTTGACTCTGTCCCGCCCCCCAGACAAAGTCCAACCTCCTCGGCCTGGAGTTACAGCCCTGTGGGCAGCCCTGTCCAAGAGAACTTTCCAGGGTGACGTAGCACTCGCTGCCTGCTGTCAATAGAGTAGCCACAAAGCACCTGGGTGAAACTGTGTGGCTTAGGCTACTGAGAAAGTTTCCATTTTGCTTTCATTAAGCAGCCACCATGTCCAGTGGCTACTACACTGGACAGCCCAGCTTCAAGGACTGTACCCTGCTTTCCAGTTAAATCTGCCCCAAAAGGCTTTTCACCGAAGTAGTAATGCCCCTCCAACTGCCTGTTCCTACCTGCTTTGCCCCGCTGTGGCCCTGCCTACTGTGCCATCCTGTCTTCTGTGCCATTCCCTGACACTCAGCTTAGTTCCCACCTTTGGTGTGGTGGAGCCTTGAAGACACCCAGGATTTAGGTGGGCTGGTTAAGATGCCCCTTCCTCAGATTCTGCCTCCTGGATTGGGCAATATGCGGGGGATGCTACATGTACAGCGACCTCTGAAAACCCTGGGGAAAGGGCTCTATCCCTGGAGAAGGCAGGCTGAGACTGAACTAAGAGTGGCGAATCTCATGAACATCCAGACTTCCAGCCCACGTTCCATGGAAGGGCAACTCAGATGCAGAAAAGGCTCAAAGGTCAGAACAAACTGAAGGCAGTGCCAAGGGTCAGGTTCCAACCCCCTGCTACCTCAGCACAGAGGCACAAGGCCAGGGAGAAGACATTCCCTTCCCTCCCAGACCTGAGCACAGAGCCAGGCCTTCTTCCTGGATCCCCAAGACCTGGCCTCATGGAGTGAGAGCAAAACCAAATATGAGACAGGCTGCAGCCTCGGAGCTTTGGCAGACTCCTGAGACGGTAGCAGCTCCAAACCAAGTCATCTTTATTAATAAACTCGTGTTTGTGTGCGTGTGCGCCTGTGTACACAAGTACATCATTTAGGCCTGGGGCACCACCCCATAGAGCTGATGGGGAAGTAACCTCTGCTTCTCGTTGCAACTGTAAATCCATCGGGGACGGACAAACGCCAGAGAAGGGTTGTCCATCAGGGCCTGCAAGATGGTCCACGTGGAAACATATAATCAAGGGGATGTGGGATGAGAAGTGGGGGATCAGGGTTCCCCTTTGCCTGCCCCCCTCCCCCTTGCAGGGCTCACCTCCTCAAAGCTAGGATCCCATTCCTGCGCCGTGATCACAAACTGGACACGCTCACTCATGTAGTCCTCCAGCTCCCTGGCAGAGAGAGGAAAGGAGGTAGAGGACAGGTCAGGCATCGGCAGCCCCTCTCTCAACACCTTACTCCCTACTCATCTCAAAGGTTCTGTCCTCTCTCCAATCCCACCTGTGTCCCTGCAGCTGCCTGGGGGCCGCCATTGTCCCATGTCCCAGCCACGCCATGCCACAGTGGCCAAGGCCCCCACGGTGGTAATCCTGATGCCAGAGGAGCCTGAGGGAGGCAGCGCGCCAGGCCAGCATGCAGACTCCACAGCCCGTGCCCGCCCTGCCAGGCACGCCCCTCCTCCATCCTCCGGAAGGCCTCCTCCCTGGCGTGGCCCCTTTCCTCTCAGGGGGACCATTACCCCGGCCCCCCGACTGACCCGTTGAAGGCTGTGACATAGCGAATGAGCTTCCGCCGCTCGTCCCCAGGGAACTCCCCATAGAGGAAGAAGTGTTTGCCCTGGAAGAAGTCTGCAGAAGACAGTGCAAAGGGTAAGCGTGAGGTCCTCTGAGGCACACGGCACCACCACACAGGGACAGAACTGGCTGAGGCAGGACAGTGGCCCACTGGCTGAGGCCAAGGTGTTCACGCGGGGTGGACAGGGCCTGATGGCAGGCAGTGGCACCCAGGCCAGCAAACTGTCAGAGCCTTGGGGAGCTCATGGGTTTGTTCATGCACTTGTCTGTCTTACTAGTGACTTAGTACAATGTGTCCCCCCAGAGATGCTGCTGCCTTCTCGCCTGGCCTCCAGGTGGCTCGTCCTTTCCACGACTTTCCAGGCCACTGACCTGCTGCTACCACTTCAGGGCTGCAGAGGAGTAAAGTGCTTTCCTGCCATCAGTCACAAGCAGCGGGGGAAACAGCTCCTCCAGCAGCCCCAAAGCTTGCCTCCCCTCAGACCCTGCACCTTTCTTCTCCCTGTTCTCGACCTGAAGAAGCTCCAACTCCCGCAGTCCCCCACCCGCAAGCCCCTGCATCGTCCCTGTCTCCCTGCTTCTCACACAGCTCTGTGAACATGGCATTCATGCCGGGGTATAAGTGATAGTAAACCGAACGCATGTGTGCTCATCACCAATGTCCCAAGGGACAGCTGCCTGACAGGCCCTGGTGACATTGGTGGAGAGTCTCAGCGGGTCACACTGGCACTGTGCGGCAAGGGCAGCGGTCAGAGCACGAGGTCAGAAGGTGATAAAGGCAGAAGACCCAGAGAATGCTGAAGGGAAGGGGAACAGGCCTAGCACACGCACAGGTGGCTGAGCCAGGGACTGGGCCGGGCAGGTCCCGGCTGAGAACCGGTGGCCAGGGGCCTGCACCAGAGGGCGAGGCGCTCTCCTACCCGGGAGCTCGGGGACCGGCTGGTCAGGAGGCTCTGGGGGCTCCTCGTCATCAGTGTTCTCGTCTGTGGAGCCGGCGTAGGGGTCCTCGCCATTCTCCTGCTGGCCAGAGGGCGGCCTGTGCTCCCTCTGCTCGGCTACCCTGGTGGGCCAAGAGCAGCAGGGGTGGGCACATGGGGCCCTGCACCCCAGGTGAGGCTGCCCTGTGCGAGCCCCAGCCTACCTCCGAAGCTCATCCTCAGTGTCCCCGGACTCTTCTGCCCCACTGTCACGTCCTGCTGCAAGCAGAAGCTCAGTTAACGAGAGGTGCGCACGCTCTGTCTTCTGGGAAGTCTGGTCCCCGTCCCTCTCAGTACAGCACCCGATCATGTCTCCAGCCACCCCAAACTCAACCTCAGTTGACCTCCACATCCAGTTACTGAGAACCTGGGATCCCTCTGCTTCCTCTCCATTTGTCTGGAACTCCCTGACAAATTTGCTTCCTCCTCCCTGACTTAGGTGTCCAGGCCCGGCCCTCCTCCTGCAGACTCTAACCTGACTGTTCCTCCTCCGTGTCAGAATTTTCCTGGGGTCCTACTGAGGCTGCTCTGGTCTCTTTTGGACTTGGGGGCTTCTGGGGTGAGCTGGGTCCAGCTGCTGGGTGAGACTTGGCTTTGATCTGGGGGCGCTGAGAAGGAAAGTGGGTGTGAGGGGGGTGAGCAGGGCTGCCTGCAGCGGGGAGGACAGGAGTGGGCGCCGGGGCTGACCCACGTCACATTCCCAATTCACCCGCCCGCATCAGGCAGGGCACCAGACCTTTCTCAGAAGAGTGGGGGCTCCATCCCCACTGTTGCCACTGGGAGAACCCCCCTCATCCTCGCTGCTGGAGTCGGGCCCCGCCATGAGGTACCTGGGGGAGAAGCAAGGCCTTAGACAAACTTCTTCTTTTTTTTTTTTTTTTTTTTTTTGTGGTGCCGGGGATTGAACTCAGGGCCTTGTGCTTGCAAGGCAAGCACTCTAATCACTGAGCTAAATCCCCAGTCATAGACAAACTTCTGAGGGAGGAGGGGAGGGTGCTCAGGCAGCAGTGGCCATGGGCCTTTACTAAACACCCTCTCAGGGCAGGGACCAGCCAGAGCCCTGGGCACTGCTCCCTCCCTCTTGTGGAAGAAACGTCTCATTTCAGAGAAGAAAGAAAAATCTGAAGCCACCTTCCTCCTTGAGAATCACTGTCAGTCTCTCATTAGGGAAATGCCCGATCAAGGGAAATTTCTCAAAGGCAAACACAGTCGGCCTGCCATATCTGGGGTTCTACATCTGTAGATTCAACCAGCCTTGGATGGAAAATGGGGATGGAAAATGGGGGTTACCAGGGCCAGCACATATCTGCACTGAGCATGCACAGACTTTTTTGGTCGATATTCCCTAAACAATATAGTGTAACAAGTATTTACACAGCATTTCTATATGAGCAGGTATGTAAGTCATACAGAAATGATTTAAAGTATATAGGAGGATGTGTGTAGGTTCTATGCAAATACCAGTTTTTTCTAAGGCACCTGAACATCTACAGATCGGTGGTCCTGGAACAACTCCCCTAGGATACCGAGGGATGCCTTCTGGGTTGAAAACCCTGACACTACATGCATGGTTCCTTACGCCATAAACAATCCAAGAAAAACATCCTCCTGGTCTGAGGACAGCAGCCATGCAAAGGCTTATGGGAGATTTCCTAGGCACCAGGGACTATTTCAAGCACTTGACGAATACTCAGCCACTGAATTCTGAGGTAGAGGTTCATTTTAGCTGCATTTTTAAGAAAACTGAGGCAAAGAGAGATCATTGAATTTGCCCCAAATCACAGGGCAAGTCAGGTGGGAGAAGAGAATGTGGGCTTCACCTTCCTGAGGTGTACTGTACCTGAAACCCTTCATGAATGATTTGCTGTTTCGAAGCTGGTAAAACACCAAGCCTCCTTGTGCATGCTTAATGGGCATCCCACAACTCAGCTCCAACCTGGCCCCAAATAGGTTTTTAAAAACTCCATCTGTAGCCCGTGCGATGGCACACAACTGTAATCTCAGCACTTGGGGAGACTGAGGTAACAGAACTGAAAGTTTGAGCCCAGCCCAGGCAACTTACAGAGACCATGTCTCAAAATAAAAAAAAATTTAAAAGGGCTGGGGATGTAGCTCAGTGTGAAGGCCCAGGGTTCAATCCCCAGTACTACAAACAACAAAACAAAACAAAACATCCTCAAATTGCGATTATGGCGAGGAAAGCCACTCCCTGGACTCCTCCCTTTATCCTTGAACTGTTGAAATATACCACGTTTTCTGAATTTTTTTTTTTTTTTTTGGTACTGGGGATCGAACTCGGGTCCTTGTACTTACAAGACAAGCACTTTAACCACTGAGCTAATTCCCCAGCCCACATATATTCTTTTTTTTTTTTTTTTTTTTTTTTTTTTTTGTGCTGGGGATCGAACTCAGGGCCTTGTACTTACAAGACAAGTACTTTAACCACTGAGCTAAATCCTCAACCCCGTTTTCTGAATTTTTATGGTAAAACTCAGTCACAGATCCAATACCTTGTCTTGTTCCCCTTTCCTCCCTGCCTTCCTTGGGCTCTTCTGGGCACACGACAACCCAAATGTGGTTCCTTCTGCCCTGAATATATCCCCAATCCACCCCTTTTTCATGCCTGTGGCCCCAGCCTCCTCGGGGGTCCCCACCTGCAATCTCTCCTTGATATGCTAAACCTTCCGACAGAGTCTGTGCCCCCCACCAAGGGTCTCCCTGGCTCCCCACTGCTCACGGAGGAGATCCCAGACACCACAAATTTCAAAATTTGGAACTTTTCAACTTTCAAAGAGGCAAATGGCAGGTACACAGACTGTCACATTACACCCACAGATAGGTCTAGGGAAGCACCCCGTAATCAAACCAGTACTATTTCTGTAGTAAATATCAGGACACACGGAAGGGAATGAACACAGCACATGAAGAGCCTCTTGTCCGAGCAGGGTGGCTATGCAGCCAAGCGCATCTGTGCTAACCCTAGACACGAGTGCCTTGCTCCCTAAGTGTGGATTCCCAACAAGGTACAGGGGTGTCAGTCGAGGTAGCCCCATGCCCCAGCCGGCCTGAGCTGAACCGCCCAGCTTTCCAGCCTCACTATCACCGACGCAGAGCATGTCTCAAACAGACCAACACAGCCCCACTTGCTGATGTATGTCTCCAGTACCGCACCGCCAGCCTGGCACAGAGCCGAGGCTTCAGGACCTGCTCGGAACGACTGAGGCGGGCCCAGCGCTGTGTGCTCCCACTCCAAGCCCCTACCACTAAGCAGACCCTGCAGGGCCCTGGGACTCCCAGGCAGGCCCCCAGGACCTCCCACTCCTCTCAGGAGCCGGCTGACTCTTGGCTGGCAGGCCCAGGTCCCCGGCACTGCGCAGCACAGGGCGAGAGGTGGGCTTGGTGTGTGTGCTGCGTGTGGCACACGTGTGTGCACAATGAGGCCTCACCTCCGGGAGGGCAGCCGCCGCCGCATGCGGTGACAGTCGAGCACCCACTCCTTCCGCACGATGCGGCCTCCGAGGCCCAGCACCTGGCTGTACTTGGGGGTGTTTGCAAAGGCGCAGCTGGTGGGAGGCAGAATGGAGGGGTGTTGGTTAGATGTGATCTGAGAGGCAGAGGGGAAGGGGGTGACAGAGACAGAAGAGAGAAGAGAGACAGGCGGTGAGATTTGTGTGGGAGAAACAGAAAGAAGAGATGAGGGACCAGGGAGAGACGGAGAAATTACAGGCTGCAGAGACCCAAGGAGGCAGAAAGACAGCCAAAGGGAGACAGAGGCAGAGGGGCAGCGACAAGCCGACATAAAGTGAGGAGGAAGCAGAGCGGGGAGGAGAGCAACAGCGGGGCGTGGGGAGGAGGGCGCGGGCCTACATGAGGTGGGTGCTGTCCGGGGTCCAGTCTGGCCGATACTTGGCGCCCAGCTCCAGGGCCTTGTCCCGGAGCTCTGAGCGGAAGGGGTTCTGGAAGCCACTCAACACCACCACCACATCCTGAAGGATCTTCCCCAGCTCCTGCGGGCCAGCTCGGGCTCCCCTGGACTCGCTGCCTTCTCCCCGGGGCTTCCCTGGTACAGCCCTCTGTGCTGCGGCAGGGACTGGCGCTGCAGCTGGGGTGCGGGCGGGCACCGGTACTGGGGACCCAAAGGTTACAGGTCCGGTCAGCACCACTGGGACTACATGCCTGGCCCCTCCCCGTCCAGGCCACAGGGTCACCAGCCCAGGCCACCCTCCCTGAGGACACAGGAGCCCATGCCTGCTTTAGCAAGGGAGCCAGCTGGCTCACCCTTGGGTCTCTTGAGGGCAGGAGGTGAGAGCTGGGCTGATGGTTTGCTGGGGGTCTTCCTTTCTTCCACATTCAAATCCAACTTCCTCTTCCCTTTGGGAGAATCCTGAAGCTGAGGGGGTGGTGACAAGCTGAGGCTTCCAGCTTTACCCCACCTCCACCCTAGCCCTGCACCAAGGTCTGATGACCTCACCTTGGAGGTGCTCCCCACAGCCTTGGAGAGCGGAGACGTGGAGGAGGCAGCACTAGAGGCCTGCAGTGTGGCTGCTGCATAGCTGGGCCCTGGTGGGTCACTTGGTGCGGCTATAGGAGAAAGTAGA
>PVJO010018356.1:0-36903 GCA_004026905.1 Hystrix cristata | reverse complement strand
AACATTATTGTAAACTCTAGTCACCTATTGTGCTCTAGAACAGCAGAATGTGTTCCTCCATGAACTGTGCCTGTTGACCAGCCTCTTCCCACCTGCCTTGCCCCGCCCTCCCCAGCTGGAAGTTGCTACCGCAGCTCTGCACTAACAAGGGGCAACCACTTTTCCATCTTGATGCAATCCTAAAGCTTTGCCTTTTTCACTGTGGCTCCAGGGGCAGCTGATTCTAATTGGTTCCAGCTCCCCCGAAGCAGTCCAGACACAAATTTCATTAGTCAAAACTCTATGTTGCAAGTGACAGGAAGTCCAAAGCATAACTAGCTATTTGGAAGGGAGCTCCTTTATTCCCTCAGCATCTCATAATGAAGAAAGATTTTCTTTATGTGGTAGGTTCAATATCACTTGCCTTCACGGCCTCATAGATTTTTTTTTTTTTTTACCTGCAGTGGTTCCAAGTTGAAATATTCATGGCAGAAATCTCAGGGGCTCAGAGTAGATTGCATCCCCCATCTACCCAGTCATTTTGAGAAAAGGAAGAATTATGATTGGCCTGATGTGGGTCAGGTGCTTCTGCTGTGGCCATAAGTGTGAATTACTGTAACACTTGGGCCCTTGCCATTGCAGAGAATGGCATGTCTGCTTTTCAGCTGTCTGGGTAATGATGCTTTTGACCACCAGGCTCATACTGCCTGTAGAAATAACAGGTTGCAAGTGCTGAGGAAGTAACGTCTCCTTAGAGCAGCCCTCCACCACTGATTGATGGGAACTGGTATAAAAATCCAAAGGAGCTCCCTCCCTGTGGGTGATACCATTTTGAGGCATGCATTCATTCAACATCAGGTACCAGAGTAGGATTCAACTCCAGTTCCCCACAGTTGCATGTTGCTTGGCATCACAAGCTGTTTGCTTCTTTTTCCTCCATGTTTTGTTTTGTAGCAAATATTTCTTTCTTTTTTTTCTTTTTTTGGTTCTATGGATGGAACTCAGGGCCTTGTGCTTGCAAGGCAAACACTCTAACTACTGAGCTAAATCCCCAGCCCCAGTAGCAAGTATTTCCCAAATATACTTACACTTGAGACTTTGTCTCATTGATTTTGGAGAAAACACAAACTGAGACAGTTATCATGATTGGCAGCTTGTCACATGACTCAAATGGAGATGAAGCAGTACATTAAAGGAGTCAATAGTTCTGAATATACAGAAACAGTAGTTATCCACTGAAAACTACACCACACACAAAACACACAAACGTACAACAGCAAACAGTAAGAATTTACAATAAACCACTTCTCTCTGAACCAACATTTAGGCAAAAACGTTCCTGCCTTGACGTTCCCAAGGGAAGCAGACAGAAGCCCCAGCGGGTTGGCTCAGGGGAGGAAATATTTAAGCATCCCAGAATCCAGGGGACAGTGAGAACCTTACCTTTTCTGCCACTACTTTGTTAATCTAAGGCCTCTGCTCACCCGGCTGAATCTCAGCCAAAAAGCCATCATGGTGGAAGGATGCTTTCACCTCTTTTGCTGCCAGCTGGAGGCTGGATTAATTGGCTTATGCTTGGCGATGTTCCTTTGAGTCAGTTGGGTTTGTGTGGTGGCCTCAGCATGTGCAGTGACAAAAATACACTCCCTGTATTTGTGCATTGGGTATGGTATCCCTTCCCTTTTCAGTTTGGTTTCATTGGTTCTTAAAGCCAAACATATGCCAGATATGTTATGAGTTGAACTGTCTAGAAGCGGAGCCTGAGACAAGGGTTCAGGTGCATTTGACTCTGAGGGAGCGATTTTCAAATACACACAAACCTCTCAAGTTTAAAGGAAATACAATAGAGAAGGTAGAGGAGTCACACAAGGATTGGGCTCTCCAGTGAAGTCCAGACTAGGGGTGATCAAAGTATGGTTCTTGGGCCAAATCTGGTGCCACTTGATTTTTCAAATAAAGTTTTATTGAAACACAGTCATGCCTGTTTGTTTATATACTAACTAGGGCTGCTTTCAGACTACAGCGGTAGATTAGTAAATGACCTGCAAAGCCTAAAATACTTACTACCTCACCCTTTACAGAAAAATTTGGCAACCCTAGTCCTAAACTTGTCTCAACTTATAGTGAGATTTGGAGAACCTACTGCTCCATAAAGTTCTCTCCACTTTGAGGCAAGCAGCTGGACTTGGCCCCTTAGTGTTGACCACACACTGGTTGCCAACCACGCATTGGTTGCCAAGCATCACAAGTATTGAGGGAGAGATGCATGAAGTGTATTAAGCCTGAGTTGGTGGCTCCATTGGCTGAGAGCAGTTCTTTGGATGCCTGGGGCAGCTGTGAGCTTTTAGCAGTCAACACTCAGAGCAGCTGGGAAGTGGGTGCACAAGCTGGATAAGAGACTTTTCAGAGTACCTCCAGCATGGAGTATAATGTGTACCTGGATCGATGCCAGTGTTTCGTGAAGTTGGGGAGAAGCCAGATTTCCTGGCTGACACTCAGCTGTCATTGTCTCACCTAAACTCCTTGTCTCCAATTTCACTCTTGCCCATCTTTCCATTTGCTCCCAGGATGAAGATGGGGTCCTTTAACGAATTTTCCGAAGTTCTGCCAGCCTTTCTAGGCAATCTTGTCCCACTTTCTTGTCTTGTATTCTCCAGCCATGCACGGCCAGGTGCCTCTGTCTCAATTCCAAGCCTGCCAGTTTCCCTCCAGCTGCAAGGCCTTGCCTGGCTTCTCTCCGCTGCTACCTCCCTAGTGCCTTTTCTCTCCCACCACACTCAACTAGCATTCTGTTCTTTCTCTGGATCTGCTCTCAAAGGATACTTCTTCAGATGAACCTTCGGCAAGCTCTCTTCCCATGAATCCCCTTCCCCTTTAGCAGCCAATATTCATTATCTGTGCTTTTATATATTTTGTCTCATGCAAACTACAGCACACAAAATAGGCATACACTTTTTTCTAAAAGTGCTATATTATTTGTATTACTTTGACGTGTACTTCCCCCATTTAACCATAGAAGCCACAACAAAATCTCGTTTGACATATATAGAATTAACCTATTTTAATGCATTTTTTCTAACAGTTGCACGATATTCCATTTGTGTGTGTGTATATATATATACACACACACACACACACATATTACATATGTACAGTAATTTTAAAGAATTTCCATAGCAACAGTTCAGTTTGTGTTTTTTAGTTATTAGAAACAATGCAATTGTGCAAAAATATCTCTGAAGAAATATCCATACATTCTGGTGAGTATGTTTCTGTAGGCTAGGTCTCTAGAAATAACCGTTGTTTGGTAAACATATCCCTGTACTTTGAATTTCAATGCACTATGCTAAGTTCTGCAAGTTATAGCAGGTTCATTGTCTCCCAGGCACTTAGGAGGGCCTTCTTTTCCTAACACCTTTGCCAGCGTCAGTGTCCTCCAGCCATTTTAATATTTGCCAATCTCTTGGCAAAGGAATGGCTTCTCATGGTTCTTCTGACTTGCATTTCCTTGACTATGTCTGAGATTAACCATCTTTCTGCACATGTATTGTTTTAATAACCAAAATAACCCCTAAATGATGGGACCTTAATATGTTAATTTATGGGAAAGGTGGAGATGTTTTGAGTGCACACTCTGCCCTTTAAGGTGAAGTCACCCACCTGTTCTCCTTTGCTCTCCAGGGTGGGTTATGAGTTTAGTTGTTTCTGATACATCTGCATACCCTTTGCTATTTGTCCACTCATGGCCCCAAAGAGTGTGGAGAGTTTTAGTTTTGAAGGATTTGATGAAGGTGGAGGTGGGTAGAGGGTTCTGCCTTGTCCATGACCATCTCTGTCTCTTCACTTTCAGACACCACTCAGATGAACAACGCAGTACCCACCTCTCCTCTGCTCCAGCAGATGGGACATCCACATTCGTACCCCAGCCTGGGCCAGATCTCCAACCCGTATGAACAGCAGCCGCCAGGCAAAGAGCTCAACAAGTATGCCTCCTTGAAGGCAGTCGGTAAGCACCTCTGCGTGGATCCCTGTTTCTTTCTCCTCCCTCCTTTCTGTGTCTGGGTTCTCCTTCTAAGCCTTTTTCTCTTCAGTTTTTTCTACCCATTCCCCTCCCTCTCCTTTTGTATTCTGTTTTTCTCTGTCTCTTTTCCTGTCTATTTCTCATCTAGATTTCATTATAGGGGACCCAGGTTACTGAGAAGCAGGATCCTTTAGCTGCTTTCTCTGAGCCAGCCCAAGTCTTACTTTGCTCTACAAGGCAGTGTAGTGGACAAGAGGCACATGTTGGGTAAGATCTGTTTCCCATGGAGGAGGATCTGGATGCTCAAGTGGTCCCACTGTCACTCAAATGCCTTTAGTGTCCTCTCTCTGCCCCCAGTGAATTTGCAGGAGCCCAGACATGGAATCCAGGTCTCTGAAATGCCTTGCCTACAGAGCTGATGCCATCTGAGAGGCTGGTAAGCCATGCACACTCCTATCACAGCCAGACTATGATATTTAGGGTGTAAATATTTTCTAGAATGGGCACCTGGAGCTACCATAAATTGAGTCCCTGCCAAGTGTACAACACTGTCTTAGACCTTTACACACACTGCCTCATTGTTCTAAAGAGGAAGACACACATTATCCCAATTGTTGGATTAGGATACAGACTCAAAGAGGCTGATTGAACTTGCCTCAAATCAAACCGCGGTGCGTAATAGAGCTGGTAATTGAACCTGTGTTTTTATCACTCCAGAGCGAAGGCTCCTCCCACTGCCCTGGTTCTCTTCAGCCCGTTCCCCACTCATACTTGAGGGAGGGTGACAGTGACTGAGGCTTTGATCTCTTACTTGTGGATATGAATTACTAGAATCACCAGCAAAACAGGTCAAACACATCTGTAGCCTGCCCCACACTGAGATTTTCACTGAACTGCTTGAGGGTGGACTTCAAAGATGAGCATTTTTACCAAGCACCTAGATGCTTCCAAAGTGAAGCCAGGGCCGAGGGCCATCAATTTAGACTTCCCCACCAGTGCGGCATCCAGGAAAACCAAGGCCCATCTCAAGCGCCTCCTCTGAGCTCCCTGTTGCAAGGCTCCCTGTTTCTTCTCTACATTCCTGGGCATTCTGAATATAGGGGGAAGTCATCTTCTTTCCTTTTTGTTGTGTCATATGAGTTGTTTTTTCCTCCCTGTCTCAGAGGAGAGAGTTTCGGGCCAGTCTTTCTACTGAATCAGTCCCTTCTCTGAGTTTATTCTCTGTGGCACTGAAGAGAGCCAAACCGATACAGGCTCAAGCCCTGGTTCTACTTCCCTGCGACCTTGGGCAACACTTAGGTCTCAGTCTTCTAGTTTGTAAAATGGGCAAAAAGGTGCCAATGAATATAAAGCAGGATGACATACTATGGGCCCATAGACTATGCACTCAATGTGTATTAGTCATCTCCCTTCTCCAGAGCCCACTGTCTTGTTACTGGCCGCTCCACAGACCCATCCTCTCCTGATTCCATCTCGTAATATGCTCAGATCTGCCGGAGAGGTTCTCTTCTCAATTATTTTAAACATTTTCCTTTCATACAGAAAGAATCGACTGTGAGAGCCCCACAGTAATACAACAGTTCACTTTTGCTGAGATTCTGTTGTATCAATAGAGTTCCTTCTGCTCTTTGGATCTTTATAAGGTCTGTTTATTCTCAATATTTTTTGTTCCTGAAAAACTTTGGGCAGGTAGAGAGCTCACAGACCATGATACTCTCATTATCAAGAGCTTGTTTTCTTTTCTCTCCCCACTGCCAAGCCCCTCATTAGAGCTGGGATCGGGATACTTGTTGATTGATGTCCTAGTTACTTTTCTCGTTGCTGAGACAAAATACCTGACACCCAAAGTTAAAGAAGGAACTATTTGGCTCACAGGCTGTCCAAGTTTCAGTCCATAGTTGGCTGGCTCCGAGGCAAGCTGGTGTGGCAGAGGGGCACCACAGAGGGGAAACATTCCCTGGCTAGCAAGCAGGAGAGGGGCCTTTTTCTGTCCCTTATATCTTATGCAGGCTGCCTGCCCTGGGCTGGGCATAGCACTCACACCCTAATCCTAGCCAGAACTACACCAAGCCAATAGTGGACTGCTTGAGTAATCACTCACCCTTGATCCCAGCACCACACACTCCAGATCCAGCCATCTCTGAAAAGCTCCACTCCCATGACTGTGTGAGGTTTTTTTGCTATTAACATCAGATTCATGAAGCAAACATATTAGTGCCTCACACTGGGCCAGGCACAGACTAGGTGATTAGAAGGCTATCTTTAGGCATCCATCTCCTAGAATGTCCAGATGGAATCACTGAAAGAGGAATTGAGCTGAATTTATAATAGCAAGGTCACAGGTTGTGCAGATGGACACAGACTTTTCTAAATCTGGACCCTCGTGTGACCTTATCTACTAGTTACTCATGTTTCGTGCTTTAGTTTCATGCCCAACTCACTATGACCCCACACCACAGATTCCCTCTCTTCTATGGTGTGTGTTTGAGTAGCACATGCAGCCTAAGCATGTTAAAATATACTCAGTTATTACTAGGAAGGTATGAAAACTGTTGCCTACGAGAGCAAGAGTTAGGCGTCTTTACGGTGATGTAACTGTGGAAGACTTCACACACAGTTTGGAGGCCTGCCTCCTTTTCTGAGCCCTGCACTTCAGGGATAAATGGCACCTCCTGTTAGGTTTCATTTAGGCATTAAAAAATCAGCCCAGATGTCTTTTTCTTTCAGGACTGGTCACACTATCCTGTGTAACTCATTTCTCCTGCCTAGGCTCAGCATCTTCTCTCTGCCCCCAACACTCAGTACCTCCTTGGGTAAATCACAGGGAGATACTCCAATCAAGCTTCTTTTAACTCACCAGGATTTATGTAAGGCTCTGTTGGATAACAAATATCGGCAAAGCATTTGAAATTAAATTTTCAGTATGGAAATATATTTGACACTCCGTGTCACCCTTTGTTCCACGATCAGGGATTTCTGAAATGTTTATTAAGTGAATGAATGAGCCTGTCTTTAACAAGCATTAAGAATAGCTTGGATAGATATAAGAAAGCATTCTTTTATCTCCTAGAAAACCAAACTATCTCTCTTGTCCAAACCATACTGGACATGGCTAATGGGACCTTCTTCAGCCCACTTTCAGATGACTGGGGGGTACATGGGGCTTTGAGTCACAGATGGCCTTGTGAGCCTCTAGCAAGTGGAGTGCCAGTGTGAAGCAGGGTAAAGAATGGCTTGACCCAGTGATTACCCTGGAGTCCAGCATCTGCCTACATCAGTGAGCTGCAAATCCCATAATAAATGTTCTTTCAAGGGTTCTTTATTAAGGCATAATGTGATCACGATGTGAATGATGAAACGCATTTCATTAGTGAAATCATTACCACCCAGGAGAGAAGTTGTTTAAAAAATGGTTTGCTGTTTAAAGCCCTGCAACCTCTCATGTCTAGACTCATTTCCTAAAAACTTCAAGGAATAAGGGAGAATTAGCCTCTAGGGTTAACTACGAAGTCCAAAAACTACCTCTGGAAAATAAATTTCTCTTATAGAATTTAATATCCAGAAACTGAGGTTTATAATCAGAAGCTCTATCTTGGCTCAGTTTCTGGCCTTACACAGCTGTGTGACATTGGGCCAGTCACAAAATGCTTGAACTTTAACTTTTTCGTGTGGAAAACAAAGAAGCCAACTGTATGTCTCCCAAACCCCGTTCCTATTTTAAAATTATAAAATTAAACAATTCTACTCACTCTAGTTACGGGAGTACCTGTGGATCGTTGTTCATTTCCACGCATTCTTCCCTGCCAATGCTGGTAGGACAGATTTGAAGAAAGGGAGTTAACCTTTGGTTGTTCCTGAGACAAATTCTCCCCCAACCCACTTTATTGTATTATTTTATTTTTGTTGGCTTGTTTGAAATCACACTCACTCATGTTTACAGAGGGCTCTTTTCTCTTTAAAGTTTAGGGATCTGGGAGTATACAGCATGTGGCTGCAGAATGGTCTCTGTTCTCAAGGGGCTCGCTGCTCAACTCTTGGTAAAAGATGAGTACACACTAGGGAAATGTCAGGGCTAACCTGTATAGCACTCTGTATGAAGGGCTGTAGGGGACGAATTATCATTTATTTAGCTCAATTCATTCATTCATTCTCCAAACACTGAATCTGGTGTCCCTCGATTATAGGTCCCACTGAGGCATGGACCAGGCCTACCCTGTCCACTAGTGTATCCCTGGAACATAGCACCATTTGGGGCACTTAGTGCGTCCAGTCACTATCTGTAAAACCAGTGAACAGTACCATGGGGTGGGTACCACATCAGGTCAGGAGGCCTGAAATGGTCAGCAAGGCGGCAGAAACATAGCATCACTGTATCAGTTACCTTTCTAGAGTCAATAGTTTGCAAGAGAACAGATTTAATACAAGACGTTTGCACATGACAACATTCACACACACAAGCCAAATGCAGGAAGAGTGCAGAACATCTATCTATGCACTAGAGACCCGAAAGATCCAATCAAGGATGGGAAGCCCATGGCACTGTCTCATGTGTGTCCACATCTACACTAAAAAGCTGAAGAAATCTATACTGGAACCAGGGTACAATACTCACAGCAGAGATGAAGACCAGAGCTCCCCCAAAGCAAACAGCAGCCATCCCCAATGACAGCAAGGCCCCGAGCGCCTCCTGAGTTCCCTTCAGGAGAACGAGCCACAACAGAGCTTCTCCTGGGAAACAGCCAGCCTCCCATCGTCTGCTCCCGTGCTCCTTTCTGTTGTGTCAGCAACAATCCTCAGGTGGATCCTCTATTCTCAAAACCACACCAACTCACTCCAGCTGGGCATTCCTGCCCACGTTGACCACAACAATAAGTCCACCACAATCCCCCCCTGGTCAACTTGATAACCAGACATATTTCTTTAAACAACAGTCTCCAGTGGCAGATTTGTAAAGAGTTAACATATCTTGGTCTATTCGGATTTACATTAACAATACAATTCTTAGTGCATTCATTCCCATACAAGAAACGAATATTCAAAGGATTCTCAATGCTTTGAGAAAGCAAATAGTCAAAGGATTGCAAACAGGTGTCCGAAAACTGCAAATATATATACAAATATACAACTCCATTCTCTTGCTTTTTCTAAAACAGTAAATAATTTGTTTACAAGGTACAATATACCAATACAGTGCATCCACATTTAAAAATATGGCTTCAAATTTTAAAACTCTTTTGGTTTCCGTTAACTTTAACAACAGAGCACAGCAACACTAAGAGACACCACTAATTATCTCCTGCACCCCAAATACACTCTTCCCTTCTGGTGAAAGGCCTCAGGTCATTTTTCTATTGTCCTGTTTTTTCTCTACAACTATGTTCTCCTCTGTTTATCCTTCCAGTCCATAGCTCTCTGGTCAAACATTTCAAGTCGCCCTGCTGGCTCTCCACTCTTGATTTCCAACACAGATCTGGCCAAAAGCCCTCAAGAGTAACTATGCTGCCGTCTCAACCCCAGACTGCACTGAAATTTTTCTGCCACCCAGGCATATCTCCAAACACAAGCAAAATGCAGACCAACCTCTGCCACAGCACAGATATACCACCTGGGATCCGGCAGCCAATGCAGTCTATTTCAACAGAGGCCTCCCAAGCCCCATCCTAACCGGCAGCATTTCTACCAGTTACTCTGGTTTTCCAGGCTCTGACCCCAGTCTCCCATATCTTAAGTTTAGAGCATTTCAGGGCTGCCTCTTTGGCTGGTCTCTCAAAGCCTTCTCAATTAATGCCAAAGGTTCTTAAACCACATGGCCAGACAAAGTCACAGCACGGACCCCACTTCTCTAGTACCAATTTCTTATATCAGTTACTTTTCTAGAGTCAATGGTTTGCAATAGAGCAGATTTAATACAAGACAAATACAAGTTACAACATTCACCCATAAGCCAAATGCAGGAAGAGTGCTCAATATCTGTCTACGCACGAGAGACCTGACAGATCCAATCAATGGCTGGGAGTCCACAGCACTGTCTCATGTGTGTTCGTGTTTGGACCTTTAGATGGAAGAAATCTATACGGGAGTCAGGGTACAATACTCACAGCAGAGATGAAGACCAGAGCTCCCCCAAAGCAAACAGCAGCCAGCCCTGATGACAGCAGGGCCCCAAGCTCCACCTGCCATAACAGCTGAGTTCCCTTCAGGAGAACCAGCTGCAACGGAGCTTCTGGTAAACAGCCGACCTCCCATCTTTTGCTCCCGTGCTCCTTTCTGTTGTGTCAGCAACAATCCTCAGGTGGATCCTCTACACCCAGAATGACACTAACTCAGTCCGGCTGAGCATTCCGGCTCAAGTTGGCCACAGTAAGTCCACCACAATCAGCTCTGGAATTGATCAGGACTGAGTTTAGGACCCAGCTCAGACATTAGCAAGTAATTACGGACAGTACGTAGCCTCCTCAAGCCTCACTTTCCCTATCTGCAAAATGAAGATAATAATACTATGTGGCTAACGGCTTAGACAAGTCAATGATAAGTCAATGATACAAGCAGGTGAAGTTCTTACATTGGCACGTAGTAAATACTCTCCAGGCCACGGTCCTTTGTTGCTCATATTATTCCTCTAGTTTTCAAGATATACTGGTATATTAACATGTGGTTGCCCAAATTTCATTTTTGAGGGAGAAGGAATTAGATCTGTATTCTTCACTTCAGTTTGAGAAAGACACAAAAATGAAAGTTGGCTGACACTGGGGATCTGACCAAATAAGCAAGAAAAAAAACCCGAATTGCTTTCCCGAGAATCCCAGTACACAGTAGTGGCAGTGCAGACCTCTTTGCATTCTCCATCTGTAGCCTGGACAGTGAAGGTCTACATGTATAAATGTTACAATCCATCAAAGAAAGGTTTCATTTCACTCAACAGACTCTCTTTACTAAGACTGCAATGAGGGTTTTAGACAGTTTGGAAACATTTTCCTCCAAGGTTGAAAATAAGAAATGTGTCTTGTTGTAGACTGAACCAAAATGCAAATGGAAGACTCAGTTAAGCACCCACGTTCTGTGGCCTGAGCTGCCCAGGCGATGGGTGGTTACAATGGGAGGGCTACCCATCCCCTTCCTTCTATACTGTGGGTTCATCTCTTTTTAATGAGCATTTTTCACCCGATAAATATTTGTCTAATGCTGCCAAGTACATAGTGGGGACTTAAGTGTATGTTCGGTAGCATTGCTGGCAGATTTATGGAAGAAACTTGTAACTGCTTTGTCAGCACCAAGGCCTGTTTTAGGTTCTAGGGAGGGCAATGACAAAGGAGTGGTTCCGGCCTTCAGGGCAAATAGTGATGGGTTTGATTTGGGGGTGGGATGACATCCTTGGAGTCAGTGACTCAGGGATTTGTCAGCCTCGTGTCCACCAGCCCAGGAAGGTCTGGGGCATATCACTATTTCCAGATGACCAGGGCTCTGAGGGAGAGAAACACCAAGTCACCCCAGGAGGTCCCCTTAATTTTAACTTCATCACTCTTCTCCTGCCACTCTGATTTCCCCTCTGTTGTGAGGGATAAGGGTGTAGAGTTCAGATCCGCAGGGGGAATGTGGCCATTTGAGTGTCCTTTGGCATGCCTGGGAGGCCGACCAGAAATGTTTAAATGGAGCCGGATCTGTGCTCTGTAATCATTCAGATCACAGACTGTTCCCTGCATCTCTTCTCGGTTGGCAGCCTGAACTATCTCTGGAAATAGTGCGGACAGTGTTGAGGACTTGGTCTTTCCAGGTAGATTCCAGAGAAAGGAAAGGGGAGCTGGCAGGACTCACTGAATGGCCAGGCCTGCAGCTAATGGAGACCCTTATGTGTAGCTTGGCCCCACTTTAAGTAAAACCCAGTCTTGCAGAGAAGGAACATCATGGGAAGGAGCGCAGACATGTGGTCATTTTCATCTTCCTTTATTTTTTAAAACAGTCAACATGGGATTGTGTGAATAATATGAGACTCCCCCAGGGCGCATTCAGTACTTCTGAAGGAGAATTCAATTTGGAGAAACTCATTTATCACAAAAATTCCAGGCATACATCTGTTCTGTAAAGCAATGGATTACTCATTATGGAACTCTCAAATAACAAGCTTGATCCACTTAGTGTTTAGGGGAATTTCCATACCTTAGAGGGAGTGACACTTTGGGGCAAATTGGACTCATGCATTCGTTTAACAATATTTTTCAAACACTGACTTCATGCTAGGCACTATGGTAGCAAACTCTATCACATCCGGCATTTAAAATTATGGTCAGGGGAATGTGTTCCAAAGTTGAATTGGAGCTTGGATTTGGAATAACATGTCCCTCCTTGGGTTACAGTAAAACGGAATCAAAATTTATCTCTTGTCATCAGAGTGTAGTCATCAAAGTGACCTCATGTAACTCAAATATTCCTCTTTTGTAGCAAGTTGAAATTATGAGCCAGATTTACTGCCTAAGAATTCTCTCACTACATTATGTAATTGAAAATATCAGCATTTTAGGGGGGCTTCCTTTGATCTCATGTTAGGCATTAACAGAGTTCTGCTGAAGGCCTTGAAGAGTCACACACATCCTCAGCTCCCCTCTGGTCCCTGGGTCCCCTGAGGACTGCTCCTGTCAGAGGCTGTAGCTGGGACACCAGCAGCAGCTGGGTATAAGAGTGTAACAAACAGGGCCTGCCTGGCACACAGATCAGCGTCTCTCGATTGTTATTTTTTTAGGAAATTCTGATGGTGACTGGACAGTGGGGACACTTAAGTCACCAAAAGGTACTGTATGGCCTCTTCTGCCTGTTTTGTCCAGGTATTGTCAAATGTAATGTTAAGGAATACAGAGTTCTGTGCACACTTGTGTCAGCCTTGGATTGTATCTGCAAGTCTAAGTTCCAGTGTATAGGTGTGTGTGAGTGTGTGTGTGTACATAATTGTGTACATGTGTACTTGTGCATGTGGGCCTGGGTATGGTCTGTCTGTGCTCTGGGCACTCGTGGCCTCTGTGCTATCCCTTGCTTCCCAATATTTGTTGCCTGAAGGAAAACTCCTTTATCAGAAAACATCCCCGGTAAGACATCCCGGAATTTTTCCTCTTTTCCTCAGAAAGCTACGAACGCAAAATGGGATAACACAGGGTAAATTAATGGAGGGGGCACAACTTCTGATGGAGAGGTAAATATAATCAAGCTGTTGACTAAAAGTCTGGGGAATGATTAACCCTCTAGGAAAACAAATGCTATTTTTTACTTTCCTAGGCAGAAGGGGGAGGAGCAAGACCAGAAATTGGCAGACTTGAATCTGTGAGGTGACTACCTGGGTGACTAGGCCAGGTAGTAGCCATAATTCATTAACTCCCTACTACTACTGCGTCAGAATTCTGGTCCTTCACATCCACTTTGTCACTCGATTTCCCAGTAATTTGGCTGTGTAGCGATTGGCATCTCCATTTAGAGACAAGGCCATGGAGGTCTGCAGGAGGATCAGTCACGCCTCTCTAAAGTCATACAGCTGGCTGCTCAATGGTTGCTCTGCAATTTGAACTCATGACTATCTAACTAACAGCTAGAGTACTTTTCATTAGGGGGCAATGGGAACAGCTCTTTTCTGGGCAGACCAGAAACACTTCTAATTCTTCATTCCTTATGTTTTCCTGGGTTCTATAATAGAAAGAAAGTGGCTGACCCAAGGCGTTGGGGGCAGAACTCTTGAATGACTTTGAACTGAGGGAGTTTAGGAAGGAAACAAAGCACAGCTCCAGGAGCGGTATTGGCATGACCATTTTGCCTTCTCAAAAGAGCATCCTGACTTCCAAGGGGAGAGAGATTAAGGAAAGCGGTCTCAATTTGGGAGCCCCTACTCAGGTGAATGGGTAGAAGATGGAGAGAAGAAAATGGAGCAGAAGGACAACTGAGAGGCTGCAGAATGCACGAGGGAGTGGGTGTGATGGGGAGGAAGGACGAAGGATTCACGGTTCTCATGTTTGAGCTACATGAGCTCACACTAGCGTCACCTGCAGGATTGCTAAAAACTAGATCCCTGGGCTCCACCCAGGAGCTTCTGCTTCATTGGGCCTTGGGCGAGGCCCTAAGAATTGAGTTGCTGTAGGTTCCCACAGCGAAGTTAGTGCTGTTGGTCTGGGGACCACACTTTGAAAATCACTGCAGCAGAGAAATCAACCCGGGAGGCCAGGACGCTTATATGAGGTCTCTAGGTGTTTTTTCTGAAGTTTGCAGCTCTGAAGAAGGGGGTTGACTGAGCCTAGAGGCTCAGAAACACCCAGGTTCAGGGTGGGGCTGGGGTGGGAGAGGATAACGCCCCACACTGGAAAGAGAGCTTTAGATTCGCGTGTGTAATGAGAATCCCCTGACTATCCAGTTGCTGTCTAGATAGAGACAGATTTTTGGGTCTTGCATTAGATAATAATTGTTCACATGTCAAAGTCCATTTTTAGAAATGCAAACAATTTGGAACATGACAGACCTACTAATTTGAGAGGCATAATTTTTTTTCCTCCCCTGTGAAAAACAAAGCCATTAGGGTCTCATGACAGCCTTTGGAGGCAGGCTGCATCCCTATCTGTAGATTAGCCAGTCATCTGAAACATTCAGGAAATATTTCAGGACAGGTCAAAAGAAAAAAAAAAAAAAGAAAGCAATGATTTGAAAGCTGTTTTCTATTCACACTAAGCTAACTTCACTTGTCCTGCTGAGTGAACCCTTATTTATTTTGCTTTGTCTAGAGAGGGGGAAAAGGGCTCCAGAGAAGGCCAGACCCAAGTTCCTTTGAGGTCATTGGCCATTCTCTAGTGCTGTCCACTAACCTCCAGATCCTGAGTCAAGACGAAGTATAACAACAAATTGGAGGGTTTGCATGACCCTGCCGCTTTCTTTAAGGGAAGAAACAAACTGGGTATGATGAACCTAGACTCAAATCCATCTGAATTCTAATTCTGGCTCCATCATTTACTAGTCTTCTTACCTTCGACAAGTCTCGCAACCTCTCTGAGCCCCTATTTCCTGACCTGAAAAAAGCAGACAATGATACCACCTACATCCTAGATGGTTGAGAAGATAATGTTTAAAATATGTGTCAAAGTACACAGCGTAAGGAAAGTGTTAAGTGCATGCAGGTTATTATATTCTTTTGCTATCCTGTGATGCTCCATAAATTCTCTGAAAATAAAAACTGGTAAACTCCATCTACCTCATCATTTCCCAAGCATTTTTGACATCAGCTCTCTATTCTCTTACGGCACACCAGTTAACATCTAATATCCAGTGGCACAAATGTTGCTGGGGGCCCACTCAGAGAACATCAAGCATGGACCAAGAAGTAGATGAAGAGAGGGTGTCATGTGTGGAGCTGGGATAAGAAAGGGTAACTGTGAAGACAAAATCCTGCAGATACAAGTTTCCTGCTGCCACCTGCACTGACTAAGTGTCAGTCTCACTTTTGAAGAGACCATGTCTGGCAGGACAGGAAATGGCATCACACTCCTTCACATTGTCCCATTTTCACTATTTAGGGCTGCCCATGCAAGTCGCCCCCTGGTGGTCACTGCCATTGATCCCACTGCCCCAGGCCTGGTAACTTCTGGTATGTTTGTTTAAAATCTACCAAGAGAAGACACTACTTCAAGCCCACCAGATAGTCTTCATCAAGATGAAACATGTCTTTGGGCATCTCTTTATTTTGCAAAATGAATCCGAACCTTCCAGAGCTACTCGGAAGCACTGAACTTGGGGAAAACGGTGATGGTCTGATTAAATTGCTTTAGTTCTGCATGGAATCAGCCTGTGTGCTCTTGCCCAAGCCACTCCCATGCCCTAAACTTCCATTTCCTCCACTGTTGAAATACAGGCAGTCAGAATATCTGCTGGGTTTGAGGGGAAAATTGTACAAAGCAATGTAAGTAAACTGCTTGGCACAAGGCTTGGGATACAGTAGGTGCTAAACATGCATAAAAGAGGCTAGTGCTGACACAATTTCCATTCATCTGTTCTGCAGAGATTCTTAATGATTGTGAAAGAGTCTGTCAGAAATAAATACACTGCACTCTGCTTTTCTGCTGTTATAAGGAAGGAAATTGGGAGCCCCTGAGAAAGTAAGGTTACCTAAGGTCACACAAGAAAACTACATTCCAACAGGACCAGGTCGCAGACCTCAAAGAAAGCTGTACAAGCTTGACTCAGAATCTCTGTGGATGCTGGACACAAAGGTAGATCCTGAGCCCACCCACTCCTAAGGACCCAGAACCTTTGAATATGGGGCCCGGCATATTCACGTTTAAATGCATCTCCTGCATTATTCTTATGTACACCACAGTTTAGACTTAGACTTTCTCTAAGACCTAAACCTAAATGCCCAAACAATTTGTCCTAGAGCCCTAATTCCCGCAGCATTCTGCCCAACATGAATATTTTTGATGTTTGCTAAAATAAAACAGTTTTCTTCATTGTGGCTTGAGCTGGGCCACAGCTGGAAGATAAGACCACCAGAGGTAGACTATCTTGGATTCCATTTCCTGCTTTGGCACTTATTAGCAGTGACAGAGTGACTTGACAGCCAAATTATGACATCACTGGGCATTCCTTCATCTGCTACATAGATTCCTGTTGCCTTCTCATCTTTCCTTAAACATGATTGTGTATGTGAAGCAGCCCCAAAGTATCTAGCCCATAGTAGGTTCTCAACAAATCTTAGCTCTTTCTCTCTCTTAAGAAAATTGATATAACCCGGTGAGAATTGTTCATCCAAGAGACTATACAGGAGGCAGAAGACAATAGAAAATGTGTAATTGGGTTACAGTTCCATTGGAGTGCACACGTCCCACAGGCCATCCTGGGGGAACACTCACCTACAGGCTGCTTCAAAACATTACTTCATGAAATTCCAGCCATTTCGAGTTCCTGATTTGGGTTATTGGTTTGGTAGCAAGCAGTGGGATACAGAGCAGGAGGAGAATGGGGGGTGCTGTGAGGGGATGTGTTTTAATGAAAAATCAAATCTCTCCTGCTCTGATGTTCAGCTTTACGTGGCAAGCCTTGCAACTTTGATAAGCATGTTTGGGAATGCACAGGGCATGAAACGAGCCAGTGGAGAGGGTTCTCTGCCTTTCAGAAAATGCCATCACCTCAAGATTGCAATAAATATCTTACTGGTTTGAAAGCAGGCCTCTCTGAGCATAAGCCATCTGGACACACTTCTTCCCAAGCCACCTTGCCTGATGTCCATAGCACGTACTGGGCATCTAACATACATTTAGTTAATACATCATTAAATGAAGGTAGGCATACCATTTGAAGTCAATCTTGTCTTTTCTAAAGAAGGACTGGAAAATAGAAAATCAGCCAGATGGGAGTCATGAGACCTGCAGTTTATTCTCCACCCAATGCTACTTCTACCCAGGCAGGTGTATATTTGGATGTCCTGGACCTTAGGCTAATATGGCCTATCGTATAAAATGGAAAGTTTTGGTCTCTGTATTTCCACAAAGATCCCAAGTTTTTCTCTAATTGGTCTGCGCCCACCTGTGCCAACCTCTGAACAAATCATGACAGTGAAAGCAACAAAATGGGCCATTTGTAGTCCCTGAGGAGGAAGAGAGATGTATTTCATTTAAACCGGATGGGTTAAGAAGAGGGGGAAAGTGGAGCCCTCCTGAAAATTGAGAACTCTTCCCGGAAGTAGGGTGAATGAATGATTTGTATTTTTGTCAGTTATCTATTGCCATATACCATGTATGACAAAGAGCCTCAAATATCATGGCCTACAGTTTATCAAGCTCAGCTTTTATTCCGATCAGAAGTGCACATGCTGGTTATTTAGGCTGATGCACAATGTTCTTCAAGTTTCAGCTGAGTTCATCCATCCGTCTGTGAGTTGGCTGATCCGGGCTGGATTCAGGTTGGAATGACTGAGGTGGGTCTGCCCTGCTCCACGAGTCATCCCCAGAAAGGGAAGCCAGGCACT
Source organism: Hystrix cristata (assembly GCA_004026905.1). Taxonomy (NCBI): domain Eukaryota; kingdom Metazoa; phylum Chordata; class Mammalia; order Rodentia; family Hystricidae; genus Hystrix; species Hystrix cristata. The sequence goes on along the minus strand of PVJO010018356.1, from coordinate 18,925 downwards.
TTCTCAGGATGGCCACCGTGCGAGAGTGCAACCCAAACCCAGCAAGCTTCTGTTTGCATCATGTCTGCTAAGGTCATTAGTCACATGGATGGACTCAGAATCCAGAGTCGGGGAAACAGCAGTGTCTTTTTTTTCCAATGGAGGATTCTCAGAGTCATGTGGAGATGAATATGGGTATAGGGAAGAGCAAAGAACTAATTCATGTAGTAATCGATCATAGGGTCCCAAATTTTTACAATGATTTACTTTGAGATGGTCTGCCAAGAGATACAGTGAAGTGGAAAATGGCAAGAAGAACTAAGGATTCTTATCCTTAATTTGCTTCATTCAAAAGCCAGCACTTGTATAAAATTTCACCAGTGCAGAGGTTGATCAGAAGACCAACCACAATGAGCTGCTGAAAAGAAGTGTTCCCATCTACGGGCAGCAACACAAGCTATGTGGAAAGGCAGTGAGTGAACATGCAGTTTCCGGTGGGGCCTTGTTGTTTTGGGCTCTGTGGTCAGCCGTGCTAGAGCGTGAACCTCTGCAAGCTTGCTCAACAGCCCTTCTGAACGCAGTGCCTGCAGGGTCCAAATGCCTAAGGGAAGAGACAAAGGGCCTGAGGTTTCAGAGGACTGTCAGCAGCAAGAGACACACAGAGGGCTCCTGGCAGCTACAGGAAAGGTGGCTCATGGAGCAGCCCCGACAGCTTGGTGCAAAGCCCGGCCCAGGCAGGTTCCGAATCCTCCCCAGTAAAGACAATAAGATCTCCTGGCAGGAGCCTTCTTCAGAGATAAGATGAAAAAAGGCCAAGCTCCTGCACACCCCTTTCTGATGCCCTCCGAGCTGTGCTTCAGGAAAGATGTGGTGTCTCATGAGGCATGTCAGATGCCTTGAGCTTCTTTAGGACCTGGTTCAAATGCACTTCTCTCTACTTGTGTCTCTGCATCAAAGACCCAAACCTGGGGAAACTGGGCTAACTCACCACAAAGACAAATCTCATCTCTTCCCTTCCCCCTCTCCTGCCTGGGTGGCTCAGCTTTTTTCCTGCCTTTCTTGTTTCTCCCTGCTGAGATAGCCTGGGAACCTGCCCAGCTTGGATTTCAAAAGCAGAGAGAATGCCAAGGTATTTTATTAACAACATGAACTGTCCCCCTTTTACTTTTTAATTTAGCTTGTGAAGGAGGGGAGAAAAAGGCAGAGACCCAGAAATCATTTCTTTAGAAGTCAGAGTAAATATTATCTGACATTACCAAAAGTCACCATAAATACCACGACTTAATAAGAGAAAGACATGTTTATTACTCGTGCAGTAGTTCCAAGGGGAGTGGTCCAGGCTGGTGGGGCAGCTCCACTACAAGCGGTCACTCAGGGGCCCCCAGTGCCTCCATCCTTGCTGCCCTACTGTCCTCTACCATGTTATCCTTCCTGCACACTGTTATAGTTGGTTACTATCATGGTATCACTCTAGCCTTTGGGAAGGAGGAAGAGGGGACACCTAGGACAGCGATTTTCTTTTAAGCAAGTAAGGTGAGGTAGAAATTGGAGGCATTACTTTTGCCAGCATCCCATTGGTAAGAGACTAGTCATTGACAAGAGATCAGCAGATGGCTAAATTCAGCTACCAAGAAGGTTGGGAAGTCTAGTATGGAACTGGATGAACATGTACCCAAGAGAAAGGACAGAACAGATGTGACCCAGTAAATAAGTATGGCAGATATAACCATCTGCAGTATCTTCCTGATGAGGTTACACGTTTAAAGAGTCCTACTATTTGCCATGAACAATGTTGTGAGCATTTATGTATCTAGTCTCATGTACTTCTCCACTGCTCTCTGCAAAGTAGATTTTATTACACCCATTTTATGTTCATTTTATTTTCTAACAACGGCAACAATAGCAGCTTCAATCTGTTGAATGCCTACTGTGAGGCAAGGCCATTGGCACAAATTACTCACCATGGTTCTCTTCAGTACTCCCGACGACCCTACCACATAGGCCATATTATTTTATTTTTTATTTTATGGGTAAAATTTAGCTTAAGGTCTCAAGGTTGTAAAGGGAAGAATTGGGATTTGAACCCATTTCCAGCTGCTTTCAAAGCTCACATTCTTTCCTCTATGTTGTAAAGAAGATTTTACAGTCACTGAAATCAGATGTGCATACTTTCAAATTCTGCCATCTGCCCTGGTGAACTGGATCCTTCGAGCTCTCAGCATCATTAATTCTTCTTTCCTTCTCAACACTTCCTGCTCTCACTGCTGATGTCCTGCCTTCCAGAACTGGGGACTCTACTATAGCTCTTTGGCAGCCACTACTTTGGCTCTTCATCATCATTAAAAACGATCGCGGCTCTCTGAGAAGTGGGGGAGGGACAGTGGAAATCCAAGGAAAAAATATTGATGAATATCTCAAAATATGATCTCACTATATTGCCACAGAAACTATGTTTACCCCACTGACACAGAAGGTCAACTAAATGAGAAAATATATGCAAAGTTCTCAGAAGAGTACTCGGCCCAGGGCGAGGGTGAAGAAACCTCAGTCCCCTCCCAGTTCTATGAGGAGCTGTAACTCCTTCGGTGACCCAGCTCTGGGTTAGGAGGCCACATTCCCATTTGCGACCTGCCAAAGCCAGCGCACCTCAGAAGAGTGCAGGACCCAAACCTCTCATAATGAAGTAGCCAGCTGAAGGCTAGAAGAACCAGAGCCTGTCAGAAAGTCTCATCTCAGCCCCAGCACTATTCTCCTGTTTCAATTTAGGAAAGAAAAAGATAAATATATTTCACTTTGTAGGGGTAGGCATTGGGATCTCATTAAACTTCTGGTCATGACATGTTGATGTTTGCTTTTGAGAGTCTATATACATGTATACCTTGGTCTCTGACGTTTTGAAAGAAAGAATCAAGCAGAGTATTTTTCTGCATTATTTTCATTCCTGTAGTTCTGAGGGCATATTACCCTGCAGAGAGACCCTTATCAAACAAACATCTTCTACAAGGCAGACAAATAGCTAAATACATGGTGAGTGTTGTGGCCATAAAGTCAAGCAGTAGAGCCACGTCTCGTGGTTTAAATTCCAGACCCATTACTTGGACAAGTTGCCAAACAACTCTGAGACTCCGTTTCCCCATGTATAAAATGAGATCAATAATACCACCTATCTCATTAGCATGCTGAGAGTATTAAATGTGAATTCTCCACCGCAGTACCTGGAATAGAGTACACACTTAATAAAGGTGAACTATTACTCATTTTCCCACTGATTAGAGGAGGGGAGTAGGGAAGGAGACCGTGTAAACACCCAGTCTTCTGCCATATCTAGTCTCCTTAGCTACCCCTACCTCCATCACCTGACTTTGTTCAGCAGCCCCCAGGCTAGGAATGCTAGAGATTGTCCAGGCCTCTGCAAACTTCCAGGCAGATATATGAAGTATAATGCACCTGCCCAAGAAATAAGTCTTTAACTAAAGCTCTAGTCCTTCAATTCCAAGAAAGAACAGATCACCCAGTCTCCTGTGATACGGATTAGATGACTAGATAATAAAACCTCCTGCCCATTTCTAATGTATTAGAGAATATCATTGAAATTGAAATATCTTCAATGCTTTCCTTCATCAAATGCATGTTATTGCATCTGGACTATGTACCAGGCACAGACTACATGTCAGGAAAGCAGTAGTGAATGGAACAGATAAAATCTCTGCCCTCGGTGGAGCTTATGTTCTAGTCAAGGGAGACAGATAATACACAAGTAACTAAGAAAGATAATTTCATATAGTAATGTAGGCTTTAGACATGTTAAATAGAGGGTCATAAACGCAACTGATGGGATATCTCCTTTGGGTCTTCAGGAGAGGCTTTCTGAGGAGGTAACCTTTGGCCAGAGAACCAAATGGCAAGGAGAATTTTGACCAACAGGAAGGAAGTCTGAAGGTCCTGAGATAGTGACAAGCTCGTGGAACAGAAAGGAATCCAATATACTGGGTTGGATGGTGTCTCCTCAAATCCATAAGCTCAGGTTGTAATCTTACAAGCTCAGGTTGTGAATGTACGTGTAAATAGGGTTTTTGTGGGTGTAATCAAGTAAAAATAAGATCATACTGGATGAATGTGGGTCCTTATTCAATGGATGGTGTCTTTACAAAAGAGAAATTTGTGCGCGCGCGCGCGCGCGCGCGCGCACACACACACACACACACACACACACACACACACACACACACGGGAAATGGCCCTGTGAAGCCTGAGGCAGAGACTGGAGCAATGTAGCTGCCAGACAATAGATGCCAAAGATTGCTGACCACAAATAGAATCCAGAAGAGGCAAAGAAGGATCTTCCCCTAGACCCGTCAGAGGGACAGTGGCGCTGCCAACACCTTCCTTGACAGAAACTTCTGACCTCCAGATCGTAAGAGAATAAATTTCTGTTGTTACAGCAATGATACTTCGTTGCAATTGTGATGAGTCCTTATCAGTATGGAAGGCGAGTGAATGGGTAGCCAGAGTCTGGGTTATGCTGACTTGAGACCATGGCAAAGAATTTGATTTTGTGCTTAAATATGATGGGAAGCTTAATTGATGTAGTCCATCATATTTCTGAGTCAAAGACAGATCAAGAAGGGTGAAATCTTAGATGGGGTATTGCTTATGAGGTGAAATTTATCAGCTAAGACTCAAGAGTATCACCAGGTGGGAATGAGCTGTAGGAAGCCCTCCTCAAGATAGCTTTGGCCCAAGGAAGGGAGGTAGGTGGGAGACCACCTGCTGAAGTCTCAGATGTGCAGCTTGCCTTGGAGACTGGTTATTACCTTGATGCTCTCTATTTCCACGGAAGCAAGGCCCCATCCTACCCTGCACCTGTACAAGTGTCTGCTCCTAATTAAGAGAGAGACAGATGGAGGAAGGTCCAGTTTAATTTTACAGCCCCACTTCCTTCAAGGCAATTAGGCTCACTGGAAGAAAAGTACCTTTTTTCTTTCTTTCTCTCTTTTTTAAATGAAGAAAAATCAAACTGGAGAGGGCCAATGTCGTCAAAAGACTCACACATCTGTTTCCTGGCTGGCTTGTCAGCCAGCTGCCCACAAGGTACGGGGGGCTGATTAGGTTAATCCATTTATTAATGGGGCTTAAAAGACTGTTCAATGAATCTGTTATTTCTTTCACAAAGAGCTTTTTAATATAGTAAGACAAGGACCACAGTGCACAAAGCAGAGTTGCTAGGTAAGCAGTTCTTCACCCTTGTTGGGCTCCAAATCAGAGGGAAACAGAAAATACTGTGGGAGAGGGTTTCATGAAAACCGACTTTCCAGGTGGTACAAATGGTTCATCCTCCCAACCTCCTACAACCTTCGGGTTGTTGAAATAATCTTTAAAATATCTCTTTGGAGAGTGATTTCCTGCCCCAGGCACCAAAATCTGTGCTTTGTTTCTCTAAAAACACCTGATAGTCACATGAATAGAAATGTCAAATAAATAGGTGTGAATGATACAATCTTGCCTACAGAACATTTGGTAATTGGATGATAACCTTACTTTCTTTACTCTTCTACACCACTATGAAAGCACCAATATGTTTTCAATTTCTCAAAGCTACCATGCTTCTTCCTACCTCAGGGATTATTGTCATGTATCAGTTATATGCTGCTATATAACAAGTGACCCCAAAGCTTAACATAGCAAACAAATATTGGGGTCATAATTCTAATTCAGCTGGGCAGTTCTGGTTTGGCCTGGAACCCTTGCCTGCTCTTGGCAGGGCTTCCTTAGTGTATAAGACCAAAAGCCAGGTGGGCTGATGGCTGTACTGTTCAGGATGACCTCACTGGATATGTGGCAGTTTGAAGGCTGTTGGCCGTGGTGAACCTGGCTAACTGCCTTGTAGGTTTCTCATCCTTTTCCTCCTTTACATGGAGGGAGGGTTTCAAATGGCTAATATCAGAAGCTGCTACAATCTACTGATCAAGAGAGGCCACAGTGAGGTAGGGGGAAATAGACTCTACCTCTGAATGGGAGGAGTTGAAAAGTATTGTGGACACTCTTGCATAGACTACAGGGTTTTTCGTTGTTTTTTTTTTTTTTCTCTTCAGATCTGTTCTCAGATCTCAGTTTAAAAACGTATTGCCTCAAGTCCTCCTTGTATGAGCTGTCATGGAATAAGCGAGGCACTCAGCAAACATGATGGGTGGAAGGAAGAGAAGAGGGAAGAAAGAAGAGAGGGCATATTGGTTTAGATGACCTAGTAGGCTGTACACATGTTGGTTGAATTTAATACAGTGCTTCTTTTATAAGGCAGGAGGTAGCAAAACATATATATATCAAAGTTGTTGTATTTCAGGTATTGCCCCATATAGCGTGTGCATCTCATCTAAATGTAAGATTATTTAATATAGTCCCCATTTCATATCTAAGGGGTTAAGTGGCATCCTCAAGTTCTGTCTAATTCCAGAGCCCATGAACTTTCTTGTCCATTCATTCTTACTCCAAGTGCCAAACACATTCCATTTCCAAGGAGCACCTACTACTAGGTTCACTAAGAGATCAACTCAGGTTTGGGTATGGAGGACTGTGTGAGTTCTCCATGTAAGACTCAATGTTTCCTCTTAATAGAGATGCTCCCCATCTGCATGGACATGGCAAGTGTTGAACACAGTTGTGCCTGTGTTTCCTTAGAACTTTCTGAGAAGATATCCCTCATCCCATCAGTAGTGCCCAATTTATAATCAGTTTTATCAATTTGTCAGAAATTGGAGTCTTTGAAACTTGCTTTGGGCAGACATTAGCCTAGTATCTGGACATAGGAACATGGGAATGAATGATTCTGAATCACATCTAAGTGCCTAACAAAGCCGAGATTTTCAGGAAGAGATGACTGGGAAGCAAATGGGAAAGGAAATTCTTCCTCTAATCTTGCCCTGTTATTGTTCTCTACATGCTCATAGTTTTTTGCTCATAAACACCTTCATTGATTGTTTATTGAGTATTTAGTATTTACTAGGAACTAGGCTGGATGCTGCTTATTCAGTGAGGTAGACAGTACTGAATGAGCTGCATAGACAAGTGCGAAATGGCAGCCATGATAACTGCCATTGAGAAGAGTCTATCACGGAGGGATCTGACCATTTCAGGTTTTCCAGAAGGGAGGAGTACCTGAGGAGGAGGAAGCTGAGGACGGTGGGAATGACTTAGGGATTTCTCTTCAGTTCTCTATAAAATTTTGTGCTGGCATGGTGATAGATGCTGGGGCCATTCGTGTGGTTCTCAACCCTGGCTTTGTATTAGAATCATCCTGAGCCTTATAAAGTTCTGTGTTTGGGCCACACCCTGATTAAATAAATTTGGGGGAGGGTCTAAGTATCTGAATACTTGAAAAGCTCCCCTGTGTGACTCCTCATCACGTACTGCTAGGATCGAAACCGCTGGAACACACAGATGGAAAGATGGTTTTTGTTCTCTAAGAACTCACACTCTGGTGGAGAAACACACGTGACCATGGAGACAAAGAACAGCATAGTCAACATTCTGATGCAGACAGCAGAGGTGGCCGAGGGAGCTTGGGGGAATCAGGGATCAGCTAAGTCCTGAAAGATGAGCAACAGGAGCCTGATATAAGTGAATGGGTCTGAGACTCAGCCTATAGGTGTGGTTCTTAGACCAGATCAGGAACCCCACTCTACTCGTAAGATTGGTTACCTTTACATAGCACTTGCCATATATAAAATTATATAGAATTTGTAGGATTATTTTGTTATTCTCTTTGCCTCCCTACTAGAATATCCACTCTGTAAGGGCAAGGACCATATATGTTTCTGACTTTCCCTTGTACTTCCAGTGTTTAGAACAAGGTAGATACCTATCTGAAGAATAATTAAATGGCTGAGCAAGTGGCTTGAAGGAGTTTTGGTAGGTGAGGACATTAGATCCTCACCATCTTAGAACTATGCCTTTGACTGCAGCACGGAGAATGAATTAGGGGAGGGAAATGAGACAGCAAAGCCAGTTTGGCAGCTTAGTTAGGGCACTGTTCAAGACAGGTAACAGACCCACCCCTGTCACACTCTGGGAGGCTGAGGCAGAAGGTTCAAAGTTCAAGTCCAGCCCGGGCAACTTAGTGAGACCCTGCTTCAAATTTATTTAAAAGTTTAAAAAAAAAAAAGACTGGACATGTAGTTTAATGTAAGGTCCCCAGACTCAAACCCTACTACCAGAAAAGGGCTGGGTAGCAGAAAGGGGATCATTTAGAGAAGCATTTCTTAGATATACAGTAACTAGAAGCACTTGGTGTTTTAGTTGTGCTGGAAGAGAATAGGAGGATGAGGTCAGCAATAGCTCCCAGATTTCTGGACTGAACAGCAGGGTAGTGGGTGGTCCTTTGTAAGGGATAAGGAAGAATCTGAAGAAGAAACCTGAGGAATGATGGATTCATCTCTTTGAAAGAGAGATGCTAGGCAGTACTCCCAGGAGCTAACTGGATGGATGAATTTCAAAGTGATATATAAGCAGGAATCTTAGAGTATTCTCTTGTTTAAAATCTCATGGCATTGGAAATCTAGAACTTTCTTCTGGAAAACAAGATGATGGGGTTCTACCCCCAGTCCTGATATTAACTGGTGCCATCCTAAGCAACTCATGGTATTTCAAGAATAAGTACTTCCTTCATCTTTAGTAGCAAACTCTAAGATTCCTTCTGACTTTGACATAGGTACCTTTAGATAGCTCTAGAATTTAGGGAAAGGGGAACTTTTGTCACAGCTAATTGCATACAAAGAAACATCCTGACACTGTGTTAAGCCTAGGAAGTTAATACATGGTTTCTTGGAGTGTTGTGCTGAAGAGTGTAAGCAGAGGCCAAGCTTACCAGAAATAGCTCTGCGCTCAGTGAGTGATGTCTGCCAGAGACACAGAGGGAACAGTGGAACATAAGCTTTCCCTCTGTCACCTTTCAAATGCATCAAAAAATGTTTATCAGACTTAGTTTCCACCCCAGCTCAGCCATTAGCCATGGCTAACTTAGTGAACCATGAGCTGGACAGTTCTCTAATTGGTCAAGCAGTAGTAATAATCCCCATATTCCCTGCCTCTGTTATTGAAAGGATCAAACAAGAAACATGGAACCATGATGGTCTCTGTGAATTTATGTAAACTTACACCTGTCACACTTTGGGATGTCAGAAATGGGGATGAAGGAACAGCAGATAACCCAATTTCCTAAAAGATGTAATTTCAAAAGTTTATCATAAAAAAATTAATTTTAAAATTGTAGTGCATCTTATAATTTAAAATTGCAAGATAAAATAATAGAAAATAAAAGGAGTCTCATAGAGTCATCAAATAATTAAGGAAACAAAGAAAGAAAAAGAAGACAGGAAGGGAGGAAGAAAGAGAGAAATCATTCATTGCGAGACAGAGTGTGGTGAAATAGAGTGAAAATTGAGATAGCTCTTTTGAAAAGTAGCTGGCAGGAGGTATCATGAGCTTTAACAATATTTGTAATCTTCGGCCATATAATTCCACTTTGGGTAATCCAGATCAGCTGTCGGGCAACATTTTCCTAAAACATTGGATAGTAAATATTTCAGGGTCCTCAGACCATACAGTGTCGGTCAGCAAGTACTCAGTTGAGCCACAGCTAGAGAAGAGCAAAAGCAGCCACAGACAATACATATGTGAATGGGTGTGCCTTTGTTTCCAGTAAAATTTTATTTACAAAAACAGATAGCAGCAGGTAGTTTTGATGGTACTCAGTGGTTCACAGTTTTCCAGTCCTTGATTGTACATTATGATATTTTTAGAATGACCCTGAAGTTAAAATTCTAAATATATAGAGAGATTTAGGCCAAAAGAGTCTCATCACAGCTTTATTTGTAATAGCAAAATGTTAGTGTGACTTGAATGTTCATCAATAGGGGGACTGATCAATTTTTATTGTTCCGTTCAGTGAATATTACATAGGTACTAAAGTGTTGCTTGTTAGTAAAACAAGATGGAGAAATTCTTGATAGAATGTTACAGGAGGAATTGAAGTAGTTTTTTTTATTTTTATAATGACAGATGATGATGGTAGCTAACATCTAAGAATTTTACACACATCAAATCATTTAAACATGTGAAATGTATTTTTTATTGTAACTACTTCATTTATGCAGAAACTAATGGTAATGCAAGTTGACTTAGCCAGTGTAACACTGCTAGCTTGTGGCAGAGTTGGGATTCAAACACACGTCTGCTTAATGCTAAAAGCAAAAATAAAAGCGAACAAAGAAACCAACAAAACCCCCAAATTAGGGGTTGAGGATTTAACTCAGTAGTAGAGCACTTGCCTGGCAAGTTCAAGGCCCTGAATTCCCTCCCCAACACCTCCCCAAAAAAGCCCCAAATTAAACTCTGTTTATTAAAAAGACCAGAAGAAAGTATGCTTAACAGTTGACATGTCTGAGTGGCAGGTGATGCTTTAATATTTCTCAACAGGTTCAATATTGTCTCCAATGAGAATGTATCGCTTAGTAACGAAGAAACAACACTTGCATTTTGTAGGGAAGCTAAGGATGGAAGAAGGCGAGGTGGAATTGTGGTGGGAGAAATATTTACTTGGAGGGATCTAGAGATCCGCTCTGGCGTGGCCTTAACCTGCTTGGTTCTGCTTTTGTTTGTGGGAAGGACACGATGATCCCCTTTCCTCTGTCTAGGTGGAGTTGCATGGTGTTTTGTTTGGTTTGTTGGCCCGTTTTTCTGCTCTTTGGGGTTGACCTTCCAGTCCTAATGCTCTTTCTCCTCTCTCTCCTCCCCTTGTCCATCCATCTGTCCCACTGTACAGCTGACAAGGTCAATGACGACTTTTACTCCAAGCGACGGCACCTGGCTGAGCTGGCTGCCAAGGGGAACCTACCTCTTCACCCGGTAAGAGTGGAGGATGAGCCCCGGGCCTTCAGCCCGGAGCATGGGCCTGCCAAGCAGAATGGACAGAAGTCTCGCACCAACAAGATGCCCCCACATCCCCTGGCCTACAACTCCACCGCCAACTTTAAGGGCTGGGACCCCAGTGAGCAGTCTCTCCGGCGGCAGGCTTACAGCAACAAGGGCAAGCTGGGCACAGCCGACTCGGGCTCCAGTGACCCCTTGGGAACTCGCTCCCAACACTACCCACCCACACAGCCATATTTCATCACCAACAGCAAAACAGAAGTGACTGTCTGAGCTGTCACTGCAGGGAACACCTTGGAGACCACAGTCAACTGAGAGAGGCAAAAAACATCCCAGCCCACACCTTCCCCGCCCTGCCCCCACACACGCACCCACGCTCACCCTCAACAGGAACCGACTACGGACCTACTGGTGACACGGAATCACGCTTTTCCTGGGTCATGCCTGACATGCGTCGGCGGGGGAAGAACTGAAGCATGGACATTCAGCAATACAGCAAAGGGGAAACTGAGGCACGGTCCTTCAGCTTCAGGCCCAAGGTGGCCAACTCACATGCCCAAACCATGGGGCTAAATTATCTTTTCCTCCTAACTTGAAACTGAAATCCATGCTGAAAAAGAAATATACAAGTAGCACAATTTAGAGAAATTGTTCATTGGAGCACATGTACCATTTGCTACGTGGTGTCTGTTTCTGGGTGAAAGGGGAGTAAAGAATGAGTGTGGACACACGAGACAAGAGTGCACTTCAGAGAGGAGTTATCTTGGGAGGAATATACCCACATTATAAACATTTTCTAATCCCAAGAAGTGATGTGGACACAAAACTGTGATAATTGTGGGATAGTAACTGGACCCTAATCATTGTATCAATAGTACTTTTCATACCATCAATGTTGAAAGCAAAAAAATAACACACACATACTCAGATTCACAAAAAATAAATAGACCCTGAACCCACCAGCAGTGATGGGAGGGAAAGAACATTTTAGAGAACTCCCATAGAGACCATGGAAATGGGAGGGCTAGGCTTATGGCGGGGAGAAAATCCAGAGTGAATGCTATATAACTTTTTAAAGGGACAAATAAAATATAAGCCCACTACAAAGCAGACAAGAACAGCAAATTCACTTTTACCCAAAACCTTTGAGACCTGGGAAATCAAAATGGTATCAACAACAAAATCTACAGTTGGAAAAGCCAACAGAGCTGGGATGAGGACCCGGAAGCTTCGGATTTCTGGTGTATCTCCCACACCTCCAAGGCCAGAAACAGCCACAGAAACAAGTACTTTATTAACTGTCTATCTCTGACTTCTCGTCCCCTTCAGCGCGTTCCTGCCGCCGCTGCCAAACTTCAACTGCTTTGGACTGAAAATGTTACAAGCGTGGGTGGTGCCTTCAATGTGTTGCTGTTGTTTGATGACAGTCTTGTTTCTCAAGTGCAACCTGTGTTCTTTTAGCCTTCCTCCCTCCTGTTTTTCTGCAGTAGTAGAAGTTGTTTCCATCCTTCCTTTGTAGGTGAGCCCAGCCTGTAACACCTCTGAGGGGGCTGCTGCAATGTCAGCAGTATCTGAGGACACTCCCACTATCCCCACTGTCCCCACTGTCCCTCGGAATTGCCTCCCCAGGTACCCCATGCCTTCATCATTCACTCAGAATTTTCTGAGGTTGTCTTTCAGATTGGTTCTTATGGCCGATAGCCCTGGGGTATCCCAACAAAAGCGATTTCTCTTGAAGTCCTGTTTGCTTAGTGAAAGCCTGGAGAGGTGTGTGGAAGGAGAAGAGAATATCATATAAACTGTGAGGTTTCCAACTAGCCCCTGAAGGTCTTAGCTCATTAATAGGAACATCCAAAAAATCCACAGTTCCTTTGGTGTCAGAAACTGCAAATGACCTGGTCAAAGAACAGTCTTTTTCTTGCAACATTCTGCCTCCCATCTCTCCACTCTGGCATCACGGAATCAGCACGACCAGATATTTATTCTCCCCTTCACTCCCCACAGATATGAAGACACTGACATTGCCTTTGATCTCTCTGAGCCTTAGTTTCCTATCTGAAGCATGGGGAATTGGGGCTAGGTCAAGCTTTTCAAGTTTTTTGAAATATCAAAACCTCTGCCTATTTTTAAATTGAAATCTTGCAAAGAACCTACTATATAAGTTTTCCATGTATAAAGAGATGTGGTGTAAGATGTATCAGGGGTCAGAGACTCCTCTGTGCCGAGGCCCTAGCATGCCCCAAAGTGGAGTCAGCAGTGCTGGGCATGGTCAGTATTTCCTTGACATTAGTCAGCTGCAGACCTGCAACACACGTAGGCATCTCTGGGTATCATTATCACAGTATTTGTACCTAAACTGATTCATTTTTAATACATGTTATTTTTAAAAGGATAACTTCCTACCTTCATCATAAATAGAAAACTGGTATCATACACCATAAATAGAAAGTGAGAATTAAAGTAAGTGTAAAGACAACAAGGCAACAGTGATTAAATTCTAGCTAAGTACTGGTACCTGTGGAAAGGTTCACACCCTACAGTCTGGTACAAGCTTGCTCTATTAAAAAGAAATTAGGAAATGTTATAGTTGTTCCAGATACTAGTACCCAGTGGAGACTTTCCTTAGATTAATCAGATGAACTGAAAGGTAAATGAAGAAGAATCCTTCCTTCAGGTGAGTCAGTCTTAATAGTGCTATACCCATTGTACTATACCTACAATCATTTTGCATAAACTAGTGCTACACGGCCCACACTTCAGGAAATACTGGCTTCATCTGTGAGGCTCCCTCCAGCTCGAAGGTTCTCTGATTCTTGCCTCCCTCCTAGCTTACCTTTGGTCTTTGCCCTCAACCCACTTTATCTCACCCTTATCTTAAATCTGATGAAGAGTTTTTCTTGGTCCCTGAATCTGTTGTGTTTTATTTTTTCCCCGTGCTCTTCCTTTTCGGAGTAAACTCCATCCAGTGAACTTGGATCCTTGGAATCTGCAGATGTAATTTTGTCAGCAAAGATGTAGCCTGTTCCATAAGATGTAGCCATGACAGAAGTCTGGGAAGAACAAGTAATTCTTAGGTGGTACTGTCCAAGAAGGATATCCCAAGAAGTACTTCCATCTCAACGCCTTCCACTTAGGGAGATGGTTTAGAGAGAACTGAGGAGGGAAGCTGGGCCAGGAAGGCCTGTTTATCCTTTGACTTCCTCTTGGAAGTGTAGACAGACCTCATGATACCGACAGAGGGGGTGATCTGTGGAACCGTATATGACTGCCATTGCCAGGGCCACGATCCTACCGCTAAGGTGAGGAGACCTAGTGAGACTGTCTTGTCCCCATTCCATGCCCTGGCACTAGCCTCTTCCCTTTGGCTGTCCCCTGATTCCAACCCAGCGGGACCTGTCTGGCTTCCCTTTGTGTTCCCAGAGTGTCTCAACCTCCATTTGCCTTGGGCTCTGCCTGGCATCCCCATCTAATTCCTCCAGTTTTTTTTGTGTAAATGGAGCATATTTTATGTGCAAATATTTTAGTAAGCGTATGTTCTGCAAGTAAACCTGTGTTAATACTTGTCACAACTGCAGAGTTTATGATACCAATAATACTTCCTACAATGAAGAAAAAAACATTTGTTTGTTTTCTAAGAATGTTTATTTGTAAACATATGTATTCACTATATTAATATGAATTTCTTACCTGGCAATAAAACTGATTATATGTGATTCTGTTGAAGCTGCTATGTATTTTCTAGGGCTCAACATCCTAATCTGAATTTATCCCAGGAAACACCAATATTAATATACAGACCAAGTCTTTCATTCACTTCCGCTACATATATGTATTTATTCTCCACATCATAACTAAATTGATCTTAATGGCCAAGAATCTTGCTGAGTTTGGGACTTTTGTTTTTACCAGTGACCAGAGTTGTAGAAGAATAGAATATTGAAAGGTGGGAGATTGGATTATTCCTCTATTTTTAAAATTTTATTTTCTTCTTGGCCTTTGTTAGCGTTGAGTTTGAAATTTTCAAGTAGAATCCCACCAGAATATGGCTCCAACAGACAGAGGCTCTGAGACAAGAATTTGAGTGTGAGCAGTTTAGTTAAGAATACTATGAGGGGGAAGGTACAACAGGGAAGGGGAAAAAGCTGAACAGGGTACCTTGTCATGCCACCTATAACTAAGGGTGACTGAGGTCTAATGCTGTAGGAAAACTGTATGAGAATGTGTTAAACACATACACTCAGAATTATCCTGCCTCACCAGACATTGTTGATGAATCACTTGCGGGGACCGTTACTCTTCAGACAGTCCTAAGCAGCCATGTACAGAGAGATTCCCATGGCACACAGGTACACCTACTGGTTATTTGGAAATCACACATTGTGCACTGGATTCCGATTGTGCAGAGACACAAGGGGTTGGGCAGGAACTCACAGTGGCTTCTCGCAGCCAGAGGCCTACAGATCTCTTGGGAATGAAGCCTGCACTCCCTGGTGGATGCTTAGATATGTTGTCAGTGTCAGTGAACAGGGAGAGGGGACCACAGGCAGCAGCTAGAGCCAGTGGCCTTCCCTTGGATTTGGAGACCCCTCACTGGCCACAGGGCCACTTGGCATCCCCCAAACCAGATGTCACAGACTTTCTTTGGGCATAGTTCTGATTGTCAGAGGATCCTGCAAGGCAGAGGATGCTGTTTCAGCGTGCAGCAGCAGAGGAGGGTGGGACCCACTGACCAGGGCACATCGTAGCCTGTGGATGCAATCATGAGATAGGGAATTATGCCTTTGTGGGGAGGGACAGACCAATTTTCTAGTGAGGCCACCTACTTGGTTACAACTCATAAACAACAGCAAAAACCACGGAAAGCAAGTTTGCAAAGCCAGACACTGTAAAAGACAGTGCTTTGCCGTATTTGATCCTCATCACTATAAAAGCTAAGTACCAATGTGCTTTAGATATGCTTTTGAGAGATCTATCTAATGATCCAGGATTTCATCCAAATGAAGTCAACTAGTGAGTGATGGAACTGAAATTTGAATCAAGAGCTCATCCTGAAGCTATTCTACCAGTTCTCACTTGGATGAGCATGTGAATCAGTGGGGATGCTTGATAAACATACAGACTTCCAAGCTCCCCCTGCAGAGATTCAGATGAAGTAGATCTGAATTGGGACCCAAGAACCACTGCAATGTGGAGGCTCCTGGACCTGGCTCTGAGAAGTACAGCATGATGCTACGTGGTCTGATCATCTAGCATCTGTGGGCTCCTCCTGAGGTGGGTGCTTCTAGTGGGACCCGCCCCTGTGGCTTACTGTCCACCGTTGAAAGGTTGTGTCCTGTACAGAACAGAAGACTGAGTCCAGAAGACCTTGAGAAGTGGGGCGGCATTGATTCAGACGTGAATTTGCCATGTTCCTGGGACCTGATATGAGCCATCTCTGGAATTCTATTACTGCATCCCTGGAAAGAGGAGGTTGTGGTTGATAACCTTCAATCCTGCTTTCTCATCTGATAGAACAGCCCTCTCCTCATTACCATGGCAGTTGGTAAAGCTTTCAAGATCGAATCCTTTACCATTTTCAAAGATTTGTTTCTGTACAACCAAGGTCTTACTTTATGTAGTAATAACCATTATGGTGACACTTCTATGATTTACATACTTGCTAGATGTCTGGCTTTATGCTAAGGGCTTTATAACAGCCACCCATAACCTTTATGGAGGTTCTTAACTTTTTGTGTACCACAGGCACCCCTGGGGTCTGCTAAAGCCTATGGATTCCTTCTCAGAGTAATGCCTTTCAATGTATAAAATACATAGAATTACAAAAAAATCTCATCTTGAAATATAGTCATGAAAATATTTTTAAAACCCACATTTGTATATAGTTATGTGTATTCTTTTTAACAAATGCATTAACAGACTCTAATGATCAGTTTCAAAGTAATAGTAGCACACATAATTATTTAAACTATTTACCACACCTACAATTTGAGGTGACAACATTTGTCTACCAGTGACAAAGCTCACATCAGTGCTAGTGTGATTGTGGTTTGCTGTCTACATTTGTAACTGAGGAACTTACTACATTTCAATTAGAGCCTTATGAAAGAAAGATCGTTTTCCCATTTAAATTCACAAACTCACTAAATCCTATATACTGATTCTCATGAGAATCTATAATTAAGGTTAAGCACTCTTGGGCTGGGAATTTAGAGCTACACACCTATTTTCTCCATGCCCCTATTTTCATATCTGTAAGATGAGAATAATAGTAACATGTATCTCTATTATTGGCTGCTGTGAGAAGTAAAATAACAAAGAGATATTAGCTCAATGCTTCACACCCAGTAAATACTTACATGTTAGCTTTTTGTTGTCATAATTATTTCATTTTCCCCTATAATGACCCTATGAAATTGTATTTTTACTACTCCCCAATTACAGAAGAAAAAAGTGATAATCAGAGAGGTTAAACTCTCACAAGTAACACTACAAGTCAGTATCAGAGCTGGTTGAAACCAGTTTTTTCTGATTGAAGCTCAAATTCCTGACTACATAGCATGCTGTGTCCTTTTTAAAGAAATTATATGAATGTCCTGGCTACTCCCCAGAATGAGCCCAGCTGGACACTGACACACAGACAGTAGTGGGCATTCCCAGTTCTTCACCTGTTCTTGAGGAGAAAGACAGCGAGGTGCCAGAGGTTCAAAAATCTCTTTTCTGGGGGCCTATTTATTTAAAGGCATGTTGGAGACAGGTAACAGTAATATCCTCTCATTCAACATAAGCTCCCTAGGAGATCTCAATTCCAAGGACTTCTCTGTCCCACAAATTGTCAGATTCTATTTTTTTTTATCAATCCTGTTAGCAATATTCATCGCATAAAAGTGAAAAGTCTCCCTCATAGATTTAATCTCAGCCTAGAAAAATAATGATCATCATAATATTAATCATAGGAACAACTTTTGTTACCGATTATTGAGTTTTTATTATCTGCCAGACGCTGAGTGAGCTGTTGTACATCACTGATCCATTTCTTCCTCTCAGTAGTGCTCTGGGCAAGAGATTTACACCCATTTTCCAGATGGGGGAAACAAAGGCTCAGAGAAATGAAGTGACACATCCACAACCATATATCTAGTGAGTAGTAGGTTTGAAATTCAAGCATAGATGTCAGAATTGTAATGTGGACTAGTAGTTTCAGGGAGATAAATTCAGGGAAAAGTATACTCTTCTGGATCAGGGAGTCTCTACTAATCCATGTCTGCTCCTTCTAGCTGTCACTGTCCTGGAGCCATTGGACTGCGCTTTCTTGATTGGATTTTCTGTCCTTCATGTTCTTCAAGACTATTCTGCATATTTCTCAGGTCATCAGCAAAACAGACCTGGTCTTTGGAATGCCTGAGCACGTGAGGTAGGAAGGAAAGTAGGACCGGAAGAAGCCTCTGGGGCAAGTGAACAGAAAACTAAGAATCCTAACTCAGGGTGCCTTATTTTGATCTTGGAAGAGTCATTTGCTCTCTCTAGGAGGCAGTGTAAGCTTTCGGATAAAGACTAGGACCCCGGGAACTCGAGGGTCCATTTCTAAGTCCCAGTGGGCAAGATGATAGCACCTACCGAAGGATTCATAAGAGAATGAAATACGACAATCCACATAAAGCCACAAGCACAGAAAGAATTGTTTTAAAATATTGACAATATTCAGAAATCATCGTGCACCTCAGGTCTTGGAAATGAAAGCAACACCACACTGTTTGGCTTTGGGTAAAGCACATATGGAGTTGGTGTGATAGCTTTTATTCTAACTCTGTGGCTCTTGTTGATGCCATGAGTAAGCCAGAAGTATTATTTCACTGTGGATCCTATTATCTACACTTTTGTAAAATTTTTCTAAATGGGAAAGAAAAGAAATTCTTATTTAATCAATGTTGCTTTCTTGGTAGAAGGAATTTTTCAGGTGTATAAATCTATGTGGGACAAAATAAAAATGACTTCAATGGTAGTAAAAAACAAACAAACAAAAAAA
>PVJO010018355.1:0-36892 GCA_004026905.1 Hystrix cristata | reverse complement strand
AAAAAAAAAAAGAAGCACTTGGGTAATACTCACTGCTCTCGTGAACAGATTAATGCCATTAAATCAGGACCGGGGTCCTGATTAAAAGCACAAGTTTGCCTCCCATTTCCTTTCTCTGACTTACAGATTTTTCATTTCTTTTTATGTCTTAATATCTCATTTCATATTATTGAAGAATAATGTCCCATTATCTGGAGGTACCATTATTTATCCCTTCAGTAATAAAAGTCATCTTTGTTGCTTCCAAATTCTGTTAATTATCACTAAAATTGCTATAATTCTCCTCCTGCTGATTTCTGGGGGGATTTGTATTTAACTCACTTCTATACCAAGGAGTGTGTTTGGGGGGTTTATGGTTAGTGTGTGTTATATTTTGCAAGAAACTCCTACACTGTCCTCCAAAGTGTCCATTTTGCATTTCCCCCAACAATGAATATGGTTTCCTGTCACCCCACTTCCTAGCCAGCTTCTGGTGTTTAGAGTGCTTTGGATTTCGGCCACCCTAACAGGCCTGAATGGAATCTCACTGTGTTTATTTGCAATTCCCTAATGGCATATAATGCTGATCGCATTTTATCTGCATATCTTCTTTTGTGATGTATCTGTTCAGGTCTTGATTTTTGAGTTCTTTTCTTATTGTTGAATTTCAAGAGTTATTTACATATTTGAGATGAATTCTTTATCAAATGTGTCCACTGAAAACATTTTCTCCCAATCATGGCCCATCTTCTCGTTCTTTTAACAGTAGCTTTGTGGAACAGTTTTTAATGTGAATGAAGACCAATTTATCAATTATTTCTTTCAAAGATTATGCATTTGATGTTGATAGAAGAAGTCAACACCAAATTTGGGGTTATCTATTTTTTTCCTGCATTATTTTCTGTGAGTTTTATAGTTTTTTTTAGTGTTTAGGTCTTGAAGTTTAATATTAAAATATTTTAAAGAGTATTTGTTAAATTTATGAATTTCTGAGGTGACCTCATACAAGAATTTCTCAAGCAACTGGTCTTAAAAAAATGTTACTGGGATAATTTCTTGTTTTACCGAATTCCATTCTTTTGAGTAGCAGATTTATGCATATTCTAGGTCTGGATGTGGAAAAGGGTATATGACTGATAAATCACCATTAAGTCAAACACAAGTGATTTGTAAAAGATTCGCCTGAATCTTAAAGAAACAGAGTGGCTTAAATGAAAAGGATGGGACAGTACATACCTTGTGAAAACCACCCTAAAGAAAGATGATCTTTCTATATTATTATAACGCCACATAAAATAGATACTAATATGAGAAGCACTACTTGAAATAGCAGAATAGACTATTTCATAATGATGAAAATGTTAATTCACCTGGAGATAAAGAGTTTCTGACTTACTTCACTTAAGAGTATGGTCTTAAATACACATGTTTAAATACACATTGCTTCTCTGGAGTGAGAAACAGAAAGTGTAAATAAGAACTAAAATGTATCATGTTGGGAAAAGGGAAGAAATTGTTCAAATAGGAAAGGGAATGTGGGAGGAGGAAGGAATAGAGGAAAAAGAATAAAAAGAATAGAAGGAGGAAAAAATGGAAATTAAGCTTTTGTAAATAAGGAAGGGAAGAGAGGCTGAAGGAGGGGAGGGGAATGGGAGAGAAAGAAGCAACAAGATATATCATGTACTGGTACAAATTGCCTATGACAAATGCTATCATTTTGTATATATAGAATGTACCACTAAAATTAAGAAAAGTTCTGTATGTGAATCCACTTAATAATATAGACTTAAAGGAATAAAGAAAAAATTAACAAAATCGAAAGGAAATATACACAATCACACGAATGTTGAGAAAAATTATCTTTCTCACTAATCAATGTAGAAGTAGAATAAGTAGAAAATAAAGTCAGTAAAGATACAGAAAATTTCATTTGCATTTTGATTTAATTGACATGAATAGAATGATATTTTCATCTATTACAGAATATATATGCTTTTCAAATGCTCACTGAATACATTAAAATTGAGTATAGGTTAAACTATACAGCTAAAATGAAATTATTTTCAAAAGATATATGCTGGAGCTGGGGATTTAGTTCAGTGGTTAGAGTGCTTGCTTTGCAAGCACAAGGCCCTGAGTTCAATCCCCAGGGCCAAAACCAAACAAACAAACAAACAAACAAAAAAAAAACAAAAAAGTATGCCACAGAGAATATGTTCAATATTATAGAGAAGTTTAAAAAATTAAGAATAAAAATGTGAACTATCCAAAATAAATTATCAAAAATAGAAATAAATTGATTTCTAAATACTCCATTGCCAAAGAATAAAATGAAAAATACAAAGTATTTTAAACTAAATAATAATGGAAAGAGAACATGTAAGATCTTGTAGGATACAGAAGAGTGATATTTAGAGGAAATTATATATATTACATGTACATATATAAATAGTATTTTTTTATATTTCATATATATTTAAAACTGAAAAAAATCAGTGATGTATATATTTATATTAAGAAGCGAGAAAGTACAACAAATCATTCCTCACAATGTAAAAGCAAATAAAAAAGAACAGGACATAGAGTAATATTTGAATATTGCTAAGAGTAGATCCTAAATATTCTCACTAGGGCTATCAGGTAATGAATGTTAATTAGCTGGCTTTGACATTTGTGAAATGTACACATATATTGAAACACTATACTGTAGATGTATCAAAAGCGTATGTATAATTTTTATTTAAAAAAAGAACAAAGAACAATGAAATAAAAGTCTATGGAATCAGAGCTAGTTCTTTGCAAATGCTAATAAAATTGTTAATTCTATGGCAAAACTAAAGTCTCCAGTTTGGTCCATGCCCCACTCAGATACCTGCACCCATTCCTTGCACCCATTCCTCAGACTGTGAGTGTTGGTCTGCAATGGCTCATAACTGCACTCTTAGGTAAAGAATTGTCCTTAGAGATGGCAGAGCACCAGTGAATTGGAAGCTTAGCCTTACCAGCTAGCATAGCCCATATCACTGATAGATTGTCACTATGAGTCAATGTAGAACTTGCACTATGGAGCAAATTGTGCTCCCAAGTTCCCCCCAATATCAGGCTAAAATGTGTTTCTCAAGTTTCTAGCTAAAGCCACATCCTTACTTAGCTTTAATTCCTACCCATTCCTGCTCTGGTCACTCCCTTCTTCACTCAATAAATAAATAAATTTTTATGAACCCACTCATAGGAAGTTGGATACAAGACTACTACTGCTAAAAGTGGCTTAGGAATCTGACACTAATGAGGGGGTTCTAGAAGTGAATCTCTGACCATTTGGATAACAGAGAAGGCCCCATCACCATTGCTACATGCAGTGTTAATTGTCAGTGGTTGCTCCATGTTATGGCTTAGATCTATACTCAAAAGTCTCCTGTGTTCAGAGGTGGGGTTTTGAAAGGTGACTGGATCACAGAGGTGCTACACTCCATAGCCAAATGTGCTGTTAGGAGGTACAGCCTGGTTGGAAGAGGTGTGTCACTCTAGGAATGCCTTTGAAGAGTGTATCTTCATTCCTGGCTCCTCCCTTTTCCCTCTGCTTCTGGGCTGCCCTGGAGCAAGCAGCTTTCCTCTGTCATGACTTTCCACCTTGCCATTTCTGCCATCCACCCTCTAACCATGGACTGAATCTTCCACAACCATGAGCCAAATTAAATCTCTCCTCCTTTAAATTGTGGTTATAGGATACTGTGTCTCCACTCTGGGAAAGCTGACTAATGCAGTGTAACAGTACAATTTAGAAGGTTGACGCCTGTGAGGAGGTAGTCTGGGCAGGAAGCAGAGGCACAAGCTAGTGTAATGTCTTCGGCATTTCATAGGTATGGGGAAAATGTGTATTGTAGGATTGTAGAATCAGGTGACACTTGCTAACCATTGTTTATGAAAATCAAAAATGACAGACTCAGACTTATTAATGCGCATTTTAGAGTCCAGTGCCTTCTTTGACAGTTTAAGACACATTTACTTCCAGCAAAAGAAGGCAGACAGAATTGAAGATCAGACATGGATGTTTATCATTAAAGTGGCAGAGAATAATACAAGATTGATTTATCAGTGTAAACAAGGAATTAAAAATTTGTATTAGTTCATGTTAATTATGCAGACTAATAGGTTTCATTGTGACATTTTCATACATGTATATAACTTACTTTGATCATATCCTCACCCATTATACTTCCTTACCTCACCCTCCTTCTTTTCTGTCTCCTTCTTTTCTATTATTGTCTTTTCTATTTTCATGTCAACTATTTTTCTAAAGGAATCAAATTTTTAATTTGATTCTATGCTGCAACTATAAATTACAGTTAATGAAACTTGATTATTGTTTTGGAGTATAATCAGTATAAAATAAGCAATCAATATTTAATACATATAATTAGATAAATTTGAATACACATATACATCATCTATATCAGTGAAACCATTACCGCAGTCAGACAGTGAACATGTCTCACACTCTCAAACTGTCCTTGTGCCCATGGGGAATCCCTATCTATCTTCTGCCCTTCCAGGATAAAAAAATATACTGTTTTCAATATTAAATTATCACATTAACAAGTATTTACTTATTAACAGGGTAAATTAATCATTAAACACTAAGAGTAGACATAATCTATGTTTCAAGCAGAAATGAAAAGCCTGCAATTGGCAAGAAGAATGATGACAAGAATCAAATAGGAAGAATATTTGTTGTACTGCATAATATGAGTAGCCATGGATTATTAGGGGATATCACAAGAGACTGATTTAGTGTGACTTTATACACATTGTAAAGTTACAGGAAGCCATTAGCTATTACTAGGTACCCAGGACAAATTCTTCCTTTCCCTAGTACTGTCTTTGACTTTCAGCATTCTATACATTGTTGTGATCATAATTAGATGTGTATCTTTAGCTTATTATAACTGACAGTTTTTACCATTGAAAAACATCTGTTATGATTTCTTTCCCATGCAACTCACATGCTGTGTTTTAGGGCTGCTAATGAGGAGGAAAACAATCAATGTCTGTCCTTTAAAGCTTTTGTGCTCTTCTTGAATCAGCCACAACCTAGTTAATTCCCATTAGGTATTGCTTTTCAACAATGTGAGATTTCACGGACACATGCCAGGTAAAACTTCAAGAGTAGATGACAATGAATAGCCATTTCAGATTCACATGGTATAGACACTGAAAGAGTGAGAGCCCCATTTAACTTTTCATTATCTCAATGAAAAGACAACCAAAACATTCCTTTTATCCTGGCTGTGAAATCCTTTGGAGTACCATGAAGAAGTAGCAGCTTTTTTTTAATCATAAAAGTTATTTTCAAGAGTGTTGTATCTCAGTATGAATAGGTGACATGGGGGTTGTTGTTTTCAATGTCTTCTAGTGATCACATTGTTAGACCTTAATCATTGTATTTACCATGCCTTGTCATAGTTTTATGATATTTTTCCATCTGTGCCCCTAGGTGTGTAATTAAAATTGTTATTGCAACACAAGAAAGAAAATAGAAGTCATAAACGTCCCTCACATTTTATTTTATTTAGCTTTCATTTTCTGACATGAATTTTCATGTATTGATTGTTATTAAATTTTAATCCTTGATCTTTCTTCTATACTCTGACAAAGACAAGATACAAATGTGCTAGATACTTTTGACTTTGATTCCTTTAATAACAATGATTTTATATCTCCCTAAAATAGATGCTTTATTTACAAATATCTAAAGTAGCTTAAGTGGTATCACCCAAAGACATGCCTACCCAGAACTTCAGAATGTGACCTTATTTTGGAATAAAAGCCTTTGTAGACACAAGGTAAAGATTTCAAGATGAGATCATTTTGAATTAGTGTGGGAGCTAAATCCAGGGGTGAATGTTTTTGTTCGAGGTAGAAATGAAGGATACAGTTACATAGGAATGATGACCATGTGCAGATGGAATCAGATACTGGAGTCACACTGCCACAAACATAAACAGATTTCAAAGAATGCTCCAATTAGGAAATCCACTATCAGAAAAGTATGCCCTAGAAAGAGAGCTGAGGTGGTTCCTGGACAAGTTTTTGGAAAACAGAGCGATATGGGACTCCTAAATGCAGTTAATCACCTTGTCTGAATTCAGGAGTAGGAGAAGTTATCCAAGAAAGACTCATGGAGGACACTCTTTCAATCATGTGGATACTCGTGACATACTTGGAGATGCACAGGTTTGGGTAATGTCGTAGTAACCAGCTTAGACTGAAGAGGATAGAGACGGGAGAAATGAAAGATTATCAGAGTTCCAAAACTCTACAGGGAGGATACAGGATGGTAGAGATTAGAAACAGCAAATGTGTGTTACCCTCCAAGAAAAAAGAGAAATTATTCTGAGGGCAGAACCTTAGTTTAAGAGGCCATGTGGGCCCTGAGACAAAGATGTGAGCTGTATGTGGAGAGAGAGAGAGAGAGAGAGAGAGAGAGAGAGAGAGAGAGAGAGAGAGAGAGACAGACAGACAGATAGACAGACAGACAGACAGACAGACAGACAGACAGACAGAGATGGGGGGGAGGCGCCACTACAGCTTCTACAGGCCCCAGAGTGTGATACCAAGAGCCCCTGAGAACATAGTGGTATGATAGATATAATTAAAGAAATATGTGAACAAAATATCCAGGCAAACTATTTCCAGGTTACAGCATCTAAAAATTATAGGTAAATCAATCGTATTTTAAAATTGTTTTGGTAAGCCAGACCACATCCACAGCAGTAAGCAAGGGGCGAAGTTGCCCCTCCCCCGGGCCGTCCGCCAGTTCACAGAGCCAGGATCTGAAGGAGTATGTGGGTAAAAAGAGAAACTTGGGGGGCTCTGGAAAGCTGAAATAGAAACAGCTTTCACATGAAAGGTAACAGTTTGTTGAATCAACCAGGAGACAGAAGTTCTATCCTACTGCGGGAGATGGGAAGACACTTGTTGATTACAGAATGAAAAGAGGATTTTAGAAGTGTGCAGAAGGAAACAGAAACAGATAGGAAACAAAGCACATACAGAGATTTTAAAACAAAACAGAATTTCTAGAAATTAAAACATGTAAGAATTCAAATTACACTAATGAGAATGGTGAACATGGCTGAATGAAGCATTTAATGAACTTGATAAAGGACCGAAGGAGGCTGCACAAACACACACAAAAGAAAGTTTATATTAAAGAGGAATACAATTAGATGATTGAAAGGGGGAACACTTGCAATTAACTACCACCTAGAAAGAGAGAATAAAGAAAAAGTGAGGCAATATTTAAAGAGATAATGACTGAGAATTTTTTTTTAAAACAGATGAAAGACATAGATTTTCACAAAGGCACAATGAAAATCTAGGATGAAAAAATTAAACCGAAATTTATACTTGGATACATCAAGGAAAAATTTTATGGGCAAAATAATTGACAAGACTTTCAAGAGTTGGAGAGAGAAGAAAGTGAATACCTTAAATTAATAAGAATATGCTTATGTATACATAAGTAGTGACAGTATAGATCAGCAGCAATTATTTCTAGTTTAAGAGTTAATGTACAGAAGTATAATCTCAGACTCAACTGCAGATATATCAGGAGATAGTAATCAGAGTTCGAATGTTTCATGATTCTTTGACATTAATTAACTTTGGACTTTGTGTAGTCAAGAGAGAGAGTTAAAATTTTTAACAATGTACAAAGTATAACTTCTAGTTTAATGAAGGAAAAGAAATGAAGGCTGTTGACACTAAACTATATACAAAGACCTGTTCTACATGCTTTACACGTTTTAAATTATTTAATCTTCACAACAGATTTAGGAGACTCATGCTGCTGTCACCCCCATTATCAAATAAAGTCACCAAGTCATGGAAAGACTAGATAAACTTCTGCAAGTCACAGGACTGGTAAATGCCAGAGCTGGGATTGTACTCATGCAGTCTGGCACAACAGCACGTGGTCTTAACCACCAAAACCATTTCATATTTATAATGAAGAGATGGGGTAGATATAAATCCAGGTGGAATATAATCATTCATTATTCACTTATTCATTTGACAAACATGTATTGAATGCTTAAGGTACTATTCTAGTGCTGACGAAATTCCAACAAACATCACCGACAACAAAAGAAAACTATGATTCTGTGAGGTTTATATTCAAACAGGATAAGTAAAAAAAAAAACAAAACATGCCACTTAAAGATAAAACTAAGAGGAAAGGATAGGATCTGAATAAGCTGCATGTTCCCTAAAAAAGGCACAAACCATTGTAAGGAATCTGAAAGTTTGAAAGAAACCAGATGAGCAAAAATTCGCACAAGTTAAATGAGAACTAAAATACAATGATTCTATATCATGTTCAGATCCACCCGTGTTTTCATGCACAATAATATTGATAGAGATAAAGAGGTCCGCTCTCTTTTGATAAAGACTCAGTTTCTCAGGATGATACCCTAACCCTAGTGTTCTATGTACCTCATAATACAGCTTTAAAGCATATCAAGTAAAATTGAAGAAAATAAAGAGAGAAACTGAAAAAAATTGATTTTAGCACACCTCTCTAACTTATTGATGGATCAAGCATACAAAAACTCAATAAGAATATAAAAGATTTGAACAAGGCAATTAACAAGCTTAGTCAAATAGGACATCTACAAAACATTACAACTCTATGGCTTCCCAAGCAATTATAGAACATAAAATTGGTAAGTTATATATAATTGATGTTCTGAATTGGATAGAGAAACTACATGCTAGACTTGGATTTTATGAAGGCCCTAAAGTTAGCACATAAGGTAAAAATTATTATTGTTGCAAGTATCCTTAAAAATCCATTTTATGAGGTGCCATATTGGAGAACAACATTTCATACACGTTCTCAGTGTCCTTCTCAAAGAATGTCTCCCATCCCTACCCCAGCCCAGAGCAACTTGGTATTTTTTGGCTCGAGAATTAGGCGATACTTAGCTTGCAATTAAAGAGTTATTCCATGTGAAAAAAAAATGTGTATTTTCATATAGTAGAATCACAATGGGGTAAAATACTCTATGAGAACCACCCAGTTTTTCAAAAAACTTGTGGAAATAGCAGAATCATGATCCATAGCTCACACTCACTGAGAATCACACTTCCCTGAAGGAAATAGCTGGAAATAACCATTCATTCTCCTACTTCCTCTTCTTTCCCTTGGCCATTGTGTATTCACCTGTGTTGAATGCGCATAATACACATATATACCAATTACCTCAGACTCATTTTTTTCCAACATACAAAGTTAAATTCAGCCTCAGAGATCTAAGTTTCTATCACTAAAATCAAACCCATGCCTCTGGATCCGAGGGGCATTTGATAGGCGATGCTTATGCTTAATTCTAAATTTGAACATGTAGCTCCAAATCTCTCATCTTTCCCAGCGGAGAAACTTTGACCAGTTTCTTAGCCTTTTTCCTTTTCCTTATTTGTGGAGGATATGGCTTAAGCTAGTTGCAAAGTTCTTGCTGCTGTAACTGATTATCTATCTTCCTATTAGGCCTGATGAGCTTGTCCTAAACCCAGATGCCAAAGGACAAATCTTTTATAAGACAACGTCCCCATCTACCTGTCACCCACATTCCACATCTAGGTCCCACATACTTGATTGAACATAAAGCTAATGCTACCTTGATTTACAAAATTTCAAGATCAGTATTTGTAGCGATTAGATTACTCCTTAGCAGCTAGATCCTCTTTTTCTTTCAACTTCATAGGAGGAATAGTCATCAGAATGTCATTGATGCTGGATAGCAATGTAATTTCTTCAAAGGGATGAAAGAGTGTTGCCGGAAGTATGTAACAGTGTACCAGCTCTTAGGAAACTAAAGATGTCACATGTTTTGGATGGTCCGTTGAAAAGCTTCTACCCTCTAGTACAAGAAAAAATGTTTTGAGTAACTGATGCTTCTGAAGACTGCATTGTAGTGAGACAGACACAGAACACTCTCGAACATAACCCGCAGCCTGTAGAGAACTAACAGCGATGACCTGCAGACATACAGAGATACATCCTTATTGTTGGGAGCCTTTGAGATTTGGGGGATGTTTCTTAAATAACATTTTTGCAATAGATATCTGGCCAAAGCAGTGTTGTTCCCATTTCGTAAGGGTAAAAAGTCAGACTGTGAAAATAATTCATATGGACAAGGGGGATACAGAGATCTAGACTTTGATCTTTCTGACACGAAGCTCTGTGGTCTTTTTACCACCCAACCGAGCCTCTCCGATGTGTGCTCCTGCATGTCTTATTGTTTGCAAACATGATTATTTTCTTATCCATTGAAATTCCAAGAAAATATTTGTGGTTTTGTATATTTTTTCTCACATTAATTCTTTTAACATCTATGTTCTGCATACAACGATGGACTTTCTTGTGTATAATTTAAGGGGATTTGACTTTTTACGGTGGTCACCTTGGTGAAAGGTTTCTGTTGAAGTTCTGATTCCTCTTCTTTGTCCCATCTTCCTTTGCTACGAAAGGACGATTCTGCCTGAGGTCTGCATCTTAAATTCTGGCAGAGATAAATTTGGCACTGTCAGAGGAGATAAGGTAACTTGACTTTTGGGTGACAAGAAGAAACTGAACTGTATATTAATTCATAGGCAGAGCTTCATGAACAAGTGATTGTCAGGATCAAAAGCCCTAAGGTTGAAGATACAGCAAAATGACTTTCATGAAAGTCTGCTGGCATAATTAATGAACAATGTGCAAATGAACCATATATAAACATTAACAGACGGGGCTATTTTCTCTGTCCTCCCATGTTTAAGGCAAACTGTGTTGTTATTAATTTATATCCTACTTTACCCGTTTTCAAAGCAGTCCTGCTCTTAGGCATTTTGTAACACAGAATTGAAAGAACTAGCAGAGAAAAGCAGAACAGGGGAGACAAAAAGAGAGAGAAAAAAAAACTCTTTGCTGATGCAATTCTCCCTGTGAGGTTTTGTTGGGTAACTGGGTGTGGGAGGCAGAGTTTTGGTCACCAAGAACATTGACTTTTATGCCATTTGCACATTTATATAAGCTTACATGAAAATCACACTGTGCAGATACAACTAATCAAATGATTTTATTACAGAGATCATTCTAGATTACCAAGTGGGCCTAATGTAACCATATAAGCCCTCAAAAGCTGAAGAAACCACATGGATGAATTGTAAGGAAGAGTAACATGGGAAGTGTTCTGTGTGCTCACATTTTCTTTCTTTTATTCCAAAGCAGGATTTTGTATTTGCAGGTTTTGAAGATAAAGGGGCCATAAGCTGAGGAATGTTAATGGCTTCTGGAGCAGAGAACAACTTCTAACTGGTAGCAAGCAAAAAAAACAGAAGAAGGCTGACCTTTCACAGCAAGAAACTGAATTGCGTCAATCACCCAGATAAGTTTGGAAATGAGTTCTTTCCCCAAAACTTAATGAGAAGAGACCATCTGGCTGGCATCTTGATTTCTGTGAAATCAAAGGACCCCCTGGACATTTGCTCTGCAGAACTACGAAATAATATGGGTATGGTATTATTCTGGGTACTTTGTTAAGGTAGCAAGAGAAAACTCATGTAGGTACTACAGTGACTTTATGTAGTTGTGACTTAATTAGGCATCTATCTGGTTGTTTACATTGCTCGTTATTATAAGCAAAAGGCACAATGTAGTATGGTCTGTAAACTTGTGTATTGGCCGGTAAATTTGTGTAATTTTGGACAAATTTTAATAAAAATCTATAAAAAAGATAAAAGGAATTTACAGACAAGTTGGAGATATGAACATGACACAAATTTGATACAGCTAGGACACAGAGGACAAAGATATATAAATAGATGCTAAAAAGGAATTGGGGAAAGAATTGCGGTGTGCAGGTGAACTGGAGCAGAGAGAGAAGAATGGTAATATGCTAACCTTAAATGACTGGACAAAGCTTCTTCAGATGTGAGTGACTAATCAAAGAAACTGTGTAGGAACCTGGGCTCTATTTAGTTTATGGATGAATTGGGCTTGGTGAAAGAATAAAAACAGTAAGAATTAAAGATAAACAAAAGACATTTTGGTAATCCAAGAATAAACAAACTTTGGTTTTTTTTTTTTAGATTTTTTATTAAAATTTATCCAAAATTACACAAACTTACAGGCAATTACACAAGCTGACAGATCACAATTAATTGTACCTTTTGCTTATGAAAGTGAGCAATGTAAACAACCACCTACAAAGAGCAGTAAGTCACAACTATATAAAATTACTATAGTACCCAGTGTACGTGTCACTGACTTAAGTTTGGGTTATTAGGTTCTTATTTTTAAGATATCATTATAGCTCTGGATTCCCATTCCCCTCCCCCTTTGCCCTCTTCTTGTTCGCTTGAGCCCTTTGTCTATTAGCTTATATCTAACACTTCGTCTTTTTGTACCCATTGTTTACTCTTTTCTTTTGTTTGTATTTTACCTCACTAAATGCGGTATTCCAGCTTGTGAGACTGGTTTATTTCATTCAACATTATATTTTCCAGGTTCATCCATTTTCCTACAAATAACTCTAGTTTGCCATTCTTTATAGCTGAATAGTATTCCATTATGTATAGATACCACATTTTGTTTATCCACCTATCCATTGGTGGGTATCCGGGTTGCTTCCAGAATTTAGCTATTACAAATTGTGCTGTTATAAACATTGTTGTGCAAGTATCTCTGTAGTATGATGTCTCTAGCTCTTCAGGAAAGATACCTAGTAGGGGAATGGCTGGGTCATATGGGATTTCTACATTCAGACTCTTGAGAAATCTCCATAATGATTTCCATAATGGTTGTACTAGTTTGCATTCCCACCAACAGTATAGGAGGGTTCCCTTTTCACCACAGCCCCGCCAGCATTTGTTATTGTTTGACTTCCTAAAGATTGCTATTCTTTATGGGGTAAGGTGGAATCTTAGAGTTGTTTTAATTTGCATTTCTCTAATAGCCATAGATGTTGAACATTTTTTCATATGTTTATTGGCCATTTGTATTTCTTCTACTGTGAAGTATCTGTTCATTTCTCTGGCCATTTCTTGAGTGGGTCATTGGTTTTAGGTAGTTTAATTTCTTTGAGTTCTTTGTATATTCTAGATATTGGTCTTCTGTCTGAGGAGTAGCTAGCAAAGATTTTTTTCCTATTCTGTGGGTTTTTCTCTTCACCCTCCTAATGGACTCTTTTGCTGTACAGAAACTCTTTAGTCTAATGTAGTCCCATTTGTTGATTGTTGTTGGTATTTCCTGTGTGATTGGGGTTCTGTTTAGTAAGTCCTTTCCTACGCCTATGTCTTCAAGTGTTTTACCTATTCTGTCTTCCAGAAGATTTAATGCTCCTGTCTTGATGTTTAGATCTTTGATCCATTTTGATTTTAATTTAGTATATGGTGAAACATATGGTTCCAATTTTATTCTTCTACAAACTGACAACCAGTTTTCCCAACACCATTTGTTAAATAGGCCTTCTTTCCTCCAAAGTATGTATTTGTATCCTCTGTCAAAGAAGGGGGGAAATCATAAAGATGAGAGCAGAAATCAATGAAATTGAAACTAAAAAATCTATTCAACAAATAAATCAAGCAAAGAGTTGGTTCTTTGAAAGAATAAATAAAATAGACAAGCCAGTGGCAAGACTTACTAAGAGAGAGAGAGAAAGGACCCATATAAATGCAATTAGAAATGACAAAGGCGAAATCACAACAGATGTTGTCGAAATCCAGAAGATGGTGAGTAACTATTTTGAAAAATTATATTTCAACAAATTAGTAAATACAGAAGAAATGGACAGATTCCTAGACACAAACAAACCACAAAAACTGACACAAGAAGACATCAATATACTCAACAACCCAATCACAAGCAAAGAAATTGACTTAGCAATAAAGAATGTAAAAACTAAAAAAAGTCCAGGACCAGATTGATTCACAGCCAAATTCTATAAAACTTTTAGAGAAATTGTATCACCAATACTCCTCAGGTTGTTCAAAGAAATTGAAAGGGATGGAGTGCTTCCAAACTCGTTCATGGAAGCCAGTATCAACCTGATCCCAAAACCAGACAAAGATCCAACTAAAAAAGAGAACTATAGACCAATCTCCTTAATGAACATAGATGCAAAAATCTTCAACAAGATATTAGCAAATAGAATACAACATATTATTAAAAAGCTGAACAAAATAGGCATAGAAGGACCATACCTGAATATGATAAAGGCTATTTATGACAGACCAACAGCCAGCATTATACTAAATGGGGAAAAACTGAAAGCCTTCCCTCTAAAATCAGGAACCAGGCAAGGATGTCCACTGTTACCTCTGTTATTTAACATAGTACTTGAAACCTTAGCCAGAGCAATTAGGCAAGAAGAAGAAATAAAAGGAATATGTATAGGAAAGGAAGAACTCAAATTATCACTGCTTGCAGATGACATGATACTCTACATTGAAGACCCAAAAAACCCCACCAAAAAGCTCCTAGAATTAATAAGCAACTTCAGTAAAGTAGCAGGATATAAGATCAACTTGCAAAACTCATTAGCATTTGTATATACCAACAATGAACAGGATGAGAAGGAAATTATGAAAACAATACCATTCACAGTTGCATCAACAAAAATGAAATACTTAGGAATTCACCTGACTAAAGAAGTGAAAGACCTCTACAAAGAAAACTATAGCACTCTGAAAAAAGAGACTGAAGAGGATACCAGAAAATGGAAAGATGTCCCTTGCTCCTGGTTAGGTAGACTCAATATTGTTAAAATGGCCATACTTCCAAAAGTGTTAACAGATTCAACGCAGTTCCAATCAAAATACCAATTCATACTTCACAGATCTAGAGAAAACAATCCTAGAATTTATATGGAAACAGAAGAAGCCTCGAATAGCAAAAGCAATACTGAGCAATGAAACCAAAGCAGGTGGCATAGCAATCCCAGACTTCAAGCTATACTACAAAGCAATAGTAATAAAAATGGCTTGGTACTGGAATAAAGATAGACACGTAGATCAATGGAACAGAATCAAGGACACAGAAACTTCTCCAGACATATTCAAATATATGATCTTTGACAAAGGATACAAAGAATAAACAAACTTTGAACTGAGGTGTTTGCGAGTGGCAATGAGGAAATTAGGCCCTGTACAGGTGAATGAAATATTGAGCCTGAAAAATCCCCAGCCCCAAGAAATTTTAGGTTAAAGTGTTATTATAGAATGCAAATTTTCAAAGTTGATAGTTAACAGGTCTTCAAAAGAAGAATTTTTTTTAAGGAAACACCATTGGGTTTAACACAGCATAACTGTTAGTCATTGTTGATCTTTGCCAAGAATGTTTTGCAAGGTTTGTGCACTTTTAGAAGACAGAAAATAGCTTTATCGTGTAACAAAGACACAATCTTGTAAAATTAAAGGGTGAACTCATTGATTTTTATATTTCTTTCTGAAAATAAGTATATAATCTGTAAACTTTGCTTTGCTCTTAGAGGTACTTGTCTTCAATAGCTCTGTTATGGAACAAGAAGCAACTGAAATCTCAGGTAAAGTAGTAAAACATCAGTTAAGTCTGCTTGTGCGACAGATGTTCTTATTAAGCTTATTTTCTGGTTAAATCAGAATATGTCAGAAACCCCTTATTTCTTTCCCCATTGTTGCCATTCTTCATAAAATGCATACATTTATTTTCTTGTCCTAGTGAAAGGAGCAGAATGAACATAATTTATCTTTACTTTCCATTTTGATATGATAAGTTATGTATGTGGGATAGAAGTGTGTGCAAGTTATGAATTCAACCTAGATTACCATTCAGATTGAATGGATCTGATGACCACAATTTTGTCATCTTTCTAAAACATAGAATAGGATCAAAATTTCAGAAAATCTTCTGACCTGCTGAATGGTTATTATTTGTTTTTATGCAATATATATTAAAGATAATTTTCTGTTTCTTTGAAACTCAGGAATACAGAAAACAAGAGTTCTCAATACATGGAAAACAATGTGACATTTTCTAAAGAAAATCAGATTGGTGTGTTTCTCATAATATTCATAAACAGAACAGTGCCAACATTTTAAGAAGAATAAGCAATATCTTTCTCTTTCTAAGCAAACTGTTTTTTCGCGTCATTTTCTATGAATGTACTTTATATTCACTCTGTGCTAGAATTCCGATCTGAAATGTCCCCCAAAGACCCATGTGTTAAAAGAGTTTGTCCCAGTCCATGGTGCTGTGCTACTGGGAAGAGGCAGAAGCTGTGAGAGTTTGGGCCTAGTGGGAAGTCTAAGGTTAGTGGATGCAAATCCCTGAAGGGGACCGGGGAACTGTGTCCTTTTCTCTTTCTTTTTGCTTCTAGGATGCTGTACAGTGAACTGCTGGCTCTGCCACACATTCCTTCTATGATGTGCTGCCTTGCCACAGACTCGGAAGCGAGAGGCCCCACAGAGCATGATATAAAACCTCCAATATTACGAATCAAACTAATCCCTGCCAATTTTTAAGGTGATTATATTATTTTGTTATAGTAACGAAAGGCTGGGACACTGTTTCCAAAGTTCTATGATTCTACTATTTCCAGAGAAGTTGGCAGGAGTTGAACCAAGACTAGCATAAGAGGTCATTGGGATGGTGCTAAAGGACCCTCAGGCAGGCGGTCACAGCTGCCCTTTGCCCTCAGTGACTCAGAGCATCCGTTGCATGATTGCCTCCAACTGCTCTGTCCCCTTCTGTGACGTGAAAGCCCTCCTTCTTCCCTCCGCATTTGTGCACACATGGCCAGTGAGTGCCACCTAAGCAAATCTGAATCGATTTCTGAACAGATCAAAAAATATTCAACAATATGACAGTTTATTTTTCTCCAATCATCTGCTATAGTCTTTGAAAGCAAAATGCACCAAAAATCAGATTTAATGATTTTAGAGGCTCTCAGAGGTAAGATGCAGACAGAAAAGAGTTAAAGACAGTTGGACCTCGTGAAGTAGAGTAAAAGGAAGAGATGTGAAGGACTGAGTAGCGATAACAGGAGATAAGAATTAAAGGCTGTGGGTTTGTGAATTATTACTTTCTCTGAGGACAAGGGTGTGGAAAGATAGCTTATTCTTAGTTTTTATTAATGGTTTGGAAGGAAAGAGACTCATTAGGCCAATAATAAGTTTAAATACAGTTTATATTTCAGAGGAATGACAACAGTTTGTAATTGTACCTATGGGACATCAAACAGTAGAAATTTACTCTGCATCTAGTCACACAGTGCTACTCACTTGCCAGCTGAGGCTGTGTGCCTGAAATTCTCCTAAATACAGGTACGGTTTAGCGAGTGTATCTTCCTGCATTCCATGCAGAAAGGAAGCAATAAACACTGAGTCGGCTGGTACCGGAAGCGTGCCCTGGGAACTGACCTATGCTGCTTTCTAAAATCAATTTGGCATTCACCCTCTGCTTTCCTCCACTGGGTTTGTCTTACTAAGTTGCAGTTTATATTTTCCACCTCTAATACTTCCCTATTGTTCTCTCTACTGTATTTGCCAAGTACATGTGACCTTGCTGTTTTCGCTCAGCAGTCTTGCAGCCCCTTTAACCTTTCAAAACCCAAATACGCTCCCACACACATACGGAGGCAATAAAAACACGTTTCGAGATAATATGCCAGATAGAGTGATAATGTTTCACACGGAGAGAGAAGTTATTTTTGACAGTGCTAAAAATTATATTTTAACATTAATTAGACCTATGTAATTTCTGTGTATAAATACTGAACATGACGTATTAGAAAGGTGTTCCCATTAGAGCCTTGACTAGAAATTAGCGTTTTGGTGTTTTTTTAATTTGTCTTCAGAACATATTGACTTGTAGTTCTTTCAGAACAATGGAATTGAGTTTGCCCTCCCCTCCTTGTTACCAAGTGTACTCAGTTACCAGGCATGATTGGTATTGATCCTGGGGGAAATAAAACTACCGTGCTCTTTTTACAGAGTGCATGGGAAATTTATTTTTTTAATCTATTATTGTCAGTTTTTAAAGGTGAATAAATTGAGGTCTTTAGACCCGTGCTGTACTTTCCCTATTATGCTTTCTCAGTGGAAATACAAAGTGAAGTCTTGGCCTCTTATGAGACTGCTACTCTGAAGCACTTTGGTAATTAATCATTTATTTTCAGAAAATGAAGACATGATTTTATTTGTATTATTACTATAACTGTCCAAACAAACAAACAAACAAAAACTGGTTTTGCTGAATGTTGCAGCAGTTTGAAGAGTGTTTAAGCATTATCTAAAAGGAACACTAAAGCTATGAGAATTCTGGGTCTTGGATATAGCTATTCATATTAGGCAAGGAACAAAGGTGAGTATACAACTAAAAACAAAATTAATGGGGGAAAATTAATGAATTTCTTCATCATGTGCAAATGTTTTGGATAGTTTCATAAATGTCCATCTGGGAAAGGCTTTGTCTTGTAGGTAAAATTTAACATTATACTACAGCTTTGACTTTTTTTGAAATTACATGGTTAGGAATTGTACTAATGCTTTAAGACTATTATATTTTAATGTTTCAAATTCATATTACAGACTTTGTTAAAATGAAACTTTTTTCTCGGTCATTCTTAAATTATAGAACATTATAGGAAATTTGAAGATAGAAAAAGAGTCCTCTGTTTGAAACCTGTGAAGGACAAAAGAAATGGCATCAACAGGACAAGACTCCCTGGTATCCTGATATCTTTGAATCTTGCCACAGACTGAATGTTTGGGTCACTCCACTCCCACATTCCATTGCGTAATCCTTAATTCCCAGTGTGAAGGTATTGAAGGTGAAGCTTTTGAGAGGTGATTGGGTTCTGAGGGTGGAGATTCATGAACGGGATTATGGTGGTTCACGAATTTAATTCATTCCAAGGTTCCTGAAAAGACGGCAGTGGCCGTGTTCATCACTCGATGCAGAGTTTGCAAACAAAAACAAAATTTTGCCAAATGCTTCTGTTTGTGAAGCCAATCGTTGGCAGCCAAAAGCGTTCGCGAATGGGCATTGAGGCCTTATTAAAGAAGCCCTAGAGAGAAGCAGCTTTGATATCCTGCTTTGATCTCAGACTTCTTAGCCTTCCAAACTGTGTGAAATAAATTTCTGTTGTTTATAATCCCCACAGTTTGTGATTATTTTGTTGTAGCACCCTAAACTTAGTCCTGTTTAGCCAACAAAAAAAGAAATTTAAGAGTTGACTTGGGGGGATAAAAGAAAAAAAGAAAAGAAACTATGCTTAGTTCTTCCCCTCTAGCCTGGAGGCGGGTCCCTTATTGTTCTTGTCCTTTTAAACTGTTCTAATGACTTATTACTGGAATGTAATGGCTGCATTTTCTTTTTTCTTTCTTCCTTTCTTTTTTTTTAAGGAGACTATGGGAATCAGAACAGTAAAAATAGATTAAAAAGGCAAACTCTTAGGAGCATAAAGTTTTTCGAAAATTTCTCCAAAGAGCCAGAGTGTGAATTGATCTGAGGATTCCAAACCTCTGTAAACAGACCATCTGCTGCTTAATATCAAGTTCTCCTGTCTTGGGAACAGCAGAGAAAGAGCAGCTTTTTCTGAATTGTGCAACCTAATAAATTTTGTGCAAAAATGATCACTATGGTTGCTTTACGTCTTTATAATACACACAATCCCTCACAGCCCTGGTCTGTCCAAAAACAAAAAGATAATTCTACTGATCAACTCAACATCTTCTTCATTGCCTCAAAGATTCATAATTTCTGTTTTTATTCTTCTTGACTCTTTAAAATGTATCAGTCCATACAAAAAACCCCATTTCCTTCGGTGACTGATACTTCTGAGTTGTCTCCAAGGGTCCTTTTTCCTCTTGATATCGCCAAATTGTAGTTATTCAAATTATGAGCTCTCTACTCTGTCTACTCTCTCTATGGACTACTCTCTTTTCTTAATAGTGACTTCCTTCAGACTTTTTCCTCTCTTACTTTGTATTTCCTATTTCTCTGTATTTTTAACTTCCCTTAAGAAAATCAAGATTTTTGGTTTCTAAATACCATTTTTAAATCTCAAAATGGGTACTTCAAAAGAAAATACACTCTATGTTTCTATGAAAAGCAGCGATTACTATTCTGATGGCTTATATTCAGCATTGCAGCGTCTCTACTTGCAACAACAGTACACATGCGCTGTACTAGATTAGGCTCCTGAGAAGGGATGGATGCTGTGATTAGACTCTGTGATTTATTGAGAGAGAGCTTTACATAAAATACCTGTAAGGAAGTAGAAGTAGATAGAGAATAGAAAAATGTATAGCAGGAATGTGGTCTTAGGTGAATGGCGGAGAGGCCCAGCTGTGGAGTATAACCAAGCAGTCTGACCCTCTGTGCCTCTGTGTTAAGCAGCAACTCAAGCCTGGCTCCCCCCAAGGTGGCAGGCTGCTCCTGGTGGAAGCTTGCAAGCATGTCCTATTTGGCAGAAACCACCCCCACCACCCACCCCCCTGTCCCGAAGCAGGAGGCGGCATTGAGGCTTTATGGTGCGAGAGTTACAGAAGCTTGACCTACTGGCCGAGTAGGTGGGTTGTGGGTGAGCATCGTGCCACTCACATCTACATACACTCATCCGTCCTCAATTGTCTACCTTCACAGAGGATGTAAAATCTTTTCTTTCTGCTGCCATCACCATAAGGCCCTCCATCACATGTTACCCAGGCTTGTAGTAGGCCTCTCTAATTGTTCTCTCCATTGCCTGAATTTTTACACTCATTCCTCTTTCTAAACACACTTGTCAAAACATCTCTCTTCTCTCCAAAAGTTTCCAATGATTCCTCATTACTGGTTGGAAAAGCACAGATTTCTATCTTTGTCATCCAGACTTCTCTTCCCATGTCTACCCAACGTTGGAAGTAACATAGTTCTTAAACAGATCACCTCACTCTTTAATATTTCCAAGATTTATAAATATGCCCACCTACACATTGGAGATCCACATTTTGTCTGAGCATTTATTCATTTTTCTTGTTTTTACGTTTTATTCCATTAGAAATACTCTTACTCTAAACATTTTTAATGAACTTGATGTGTCCTGATAGTATTAGTTATAGCTATTTTAGTATTTCTGTCGTTTACTTATGCATGTCGTGAGACAATACTCACATGAGGCAACATAGCTATTCACGGAGCCTTTGTGCTTCTTCAGTTGCAACCTGGCGGAGGTGGAAGGTCTCAGCAGCTGTGCTATCTCTGCGAGCTGTTCTATCTCTGAGAACAAACCTCAATATGTACCTAAGTAAACTGGACTCCCACAGAGTGGTCTACTTCTGCCCCTCTTGCCTCTCTCAGGATCACGGCAGGAGAATAGGTTTTGCTGAAGAGGGTTCATTTTTAGAGCAGTTTAGATTCACAGCAATACTGAGAGGAAAGCGTGGAGTTAGGTACTGCCCTCTCCACACAGGCTTCACCTCCCTGACCGCCCTGCTCCACCAACCTGGTGCATTCCCGGCGACTGATGAGCCTGCCTTGCTGCACTGTAACGACTCCGTCGACGGTTTACATTACACTTGATTCTTGGTGTTGTACATTGTAGGAATTTGCATAAATGTATCATAGCACATTTTATCAGTATCATACAGAGCATTTTCACCGCCCTAAAAATTCTTTATATTAAAAAAAACCCAAGGAATTGAGATGTATCATATACACGCTGCAACTCCTCACAAGAAATGTAAACATTATGTACAGAAAAAATGTAGCCAAAAAAGTAAAGGAAGGGGATCAAAGAATTGGAGCAGGGGAAGGGGAAGGAAGGGAAAAGGGATGGAAAAAGGAATTAAAATGTTTTCTGTACACGTACCAACTTCCCGCAAGGAATGTAAACATTCTGTACTACAGCAATGTACTAATAAACTAAAAGAAAGTAGCTAAAAAAGAGTTGCGATGGTCCCTCCCCCGGGGACTCAAAAGGAAATAAACACGTACCTAATAGGACTCTTCGTGCTCTATTTCTCAGTCTCCCGACCCTAACTCCAAAAAGACCACAGATACTTTTACTGACTCCACAGTTTTACCTTTTCCAGAATCACATAGTATATAGATTTTTCAGCTGGACTTTCTTCCACTTAACAATATACATTTATGATTCCTCCATGTCTTCTCATAGCTTGATAACTCATTTCTTTTCTCCCGCTGCCTGGATATACCACAGTCTACTTTTTCAGCTACTAAAGAACATTATGATTACTTTCATGGTTAGGCAATTATAAATAAAGTTTATATAAGCATCTGTGTATAGACTTTTATATGAAAATAATGTTTTACATTTCTCTTTAAATAACTGAAAACCAGAAATATTCTGCACATTATTAATGGAAATTACCTTGGTAAGTATTTAAGACAATTTATTAAAATATATTGAGAATCTGTAAGAAACAACTTTAATCAAGTGATCATAGTTTTTAATATTGAAGAAAAATGTATAATAAATGTCCCCTGAAACGAGCTGAGAAGTTCACAACATCATTTCTATGGCATGTGACCAATTTCCAAAATACTAAATTCTTCACTGTATTTCAAAAATGACAAGGTCGAGAACACAAAAAAGACAAGAAAAACGTTGCATATTAAAGAAAACCAAAAAGATAAGACAAATAAATGCGATTCATGAACATGAATTGAATCTTTGATAGGAAAAAAGCATAGGATATTAGTGAAATAATAAAAAAAAGTATGGATTATAGGTTAGATAAAAATAGCGTATCAACCCTGAATATTCTAACCCTGATCATTGTACTCTAGTTAGGTAAGAGAATGTCTAATTTTGAGAAAGGCATATTGAAGTATTTAAGAATGAAGGGTACAATGTGTCCAACTTTTTAAAATGGATTAGAATGAAGAAATACATGTGACTGTCTCTCTCTCAATAATACATACATATACATAACTTTATATAGACATATAGATCATGCATACATATACATAAAAAGAGGGCGAGTTAGAAATAAATGTCTGTGTCTTTGAGTGTGATTTGTGTATATCTGCCAGAGAGAGAGAGCACAGGGTAAAAGAAAAAGGTGGAAATTGGTTAAGGAATCTCAGAAGTCCCCATAACTTGGGATTTATGTTAATTTATGGAATTATTTAAGGAGGAAGAACAAAAATGTTTGAAACTAGAGGAGCCTGAAGCTACTTGAATACTGTGACAATGGAAACAGAGTTCTATCTCTAATGGTAGAAATTTAGATGAAAGAGTTCTTTGCTTTTTTTTTTTTTAAATATGCTTTTTATATACCAATTACTGCTCTGTACATCAGCACTCAATAATTTGGTGATTTTATTCAATTTCCAAATGTTATTTCTTTGAAGATA
This sequence comes from Hystrix cristata, assembly GCA_004026905.1. Lineage (NCBI taxonomy): Eukaryota > Metazoa > Chordata > Mammalia > Rodentia > Hystricidae > Hystrix > Hystrix cristata. Next base: position 13,527 of record PVJO010018355.1, on the reverse strand, counting down.
GTCCCTTAAGTCTCACAGTGCCTGCCCACCATATATTCTAAAATGAATCCAATACAAATTAAAAATGTAATGATCATCTCACCCTTCAGAGTGGTGCGATCCTGGTTGGCATTCTGCTACGTACTACCAATAATAAAATGGTTTTATTGTTTGTTTAATTACAGGACACAAAGAAAAGAGCTCCAGCTGTGGGAAGACCAAGCTTACTGCAATCTCCACCATCTCCTAGAAATATTTTCCTTTCCTCTTCCCAAAGAAATCACCAGAACCACCATCTACTCATCTCTAAAAGTAAAAACATTGAGTTTGCATTTGCCCCTTCCTCTCACACACATTGTCCCACTGGTCCCTACTTGTTGCTTATATTATACCTTCTTTACATATCCTGGATCTTTGTCCTTATTTGCTCACCTTCCTTTGCTGCTTTTCTTTTTTGCTTTCTTACATCTCACCTAAATTACAATTACCACCGCCCCCCACCTGCCCAGTAAGTGTCCCTGCTTCAAGACTCAACTCCATCCTCTACCACACTGTGGGAGAGAGCTCTTTCTAGACTATAGTATGAACCTATCACTCAATTTTTAATCCATGTTACTTGGTTCTACATCACCTGCAGAATGAAATTCATACGCCCGGATTTACAGGACCTAAGGTGTTTCGAGATTGCTTTAAAATAGTCAACAACTATATTTTCTTTTCTTGCCAACATGTGTCCTTCTACTCCCCTCCCTGCCATACCCCCCCCAATAGCCTTCTTCACAATAATGTTGGTGGTTTTGTCAATCACAATATTCGCTCTCCTTGGCCAAGCAGCAGGCACATGACCTAAGACTGGATAAGACTCCTTCTTCGACTTTGGAGTTTCAGATGGCTGTGTCGGACTATAAGCATGTCTTTGTATCCATCTCTTAGTGTCTGAACTTGATTTTACACTTTTACTCTCTAATCTCTCATCTCTAGACTTCAAATGCCTTCTTTTTAGATACTTCCTAAACTCCCCAGCTCTGTGATAGATACTGCATTCATGTTTTCAGCTGTTACAGCTCTGTATCCTATCTCTAATTAAATACATGTCCATATCCTTCTCTAGAATATTAAGTGTTTGTAAGCCATTAATAATGGATGTGTAGATTAAATGTGCAAAAGAAAGGAACTCAGTGACAAGTTCGAAAAATTAGAAGAAAAAACAATAAGGTGCAGGCAAAAATAGTGTGGTGAAGAATGCTAGTAACTGCTCTAAACCGCAGCTTTTATATTCCAGAATAGGCTGGTACTAGAGAAATTAGATGTGCTAGTCATTAGTACTGTTTACCAAATATCTCTAGGTTGTCTCCCCACCAGGCATGTAAAAGGACTGCACCTCTCAGGTCCTTCACGGTTTCGTTCAAGGAATTGTGAACAAAGATTATTTAGGTGGCTTCTAAGCCTGAATTTTTTGTTGGGAGTGGAGCCTCCATTTTGGCACAGGCGAGTTGAAGGAGGCGGACTGACTATCAGCAGACATTTGTGCTATGGGAGAAAGAAATTGCTATTTCAGGAGAGATTTTGAAATTTGTTAGCTCAGCAAGACCTAATCTGTCTTGGTTTCCTCTGACGAAAATCAAGAAAAGAAACAACACGGAATGGCAGAGAAGGAGAAATGATCTATATACAGACCTCATTAATTTAGCAAATTTCATTGTTCGTACAAATCAGTAAATCTTGTTGTAATTATATCCAAATATGTGGCAAGATTAGCTCTTCTTTGCTCATTAAGAATCTCTTTACCCTCTTGCAGCTAGAAAGGCCATAAGCACCCATGTTCATGACCCCTCAGCCCTGGCCTGCCTATCATAGAAAGGAGTCATTTCAAGATGGATTGTGTATTCAAATGGAATCATGTTTTCGCTAAGAAAAGTGAAAGGGCATGAGAGATGTTGAACAGAAGAGGACAGGGAAAATGAGAGAGAACAGATGTGATCTCCTTCACATCTGTCTCAGCCACTCCCAGAAATAAAGTCACCAAAATTGTTGAAGGGACATCAGAGAAATTAATAAATGAGGAATGTGGCATGCCTCTCAATAAGCAGCTAAGAACGGTGCTTTATGACAGAAGCTTGTAAAATATAGTCATATCTCCCATAATCATATCACAGAAGCAGCTTTATAGAGCTTTAATAGCAGGGCTTCTTTTTACGAAAGGGTGGTAAAGCACCATTAATGACATATGTGGTGCTCAAAGAAACGCAGACATTCAATTAATGTTTGAATAAATACAACGTCTGAAAAGTAAATCAATGCCTCAATGCAGAATTGTCCAGCATTAAATAGTCCAAAATACAACAGATAAATGTAGATAAATGCAGCAATTATGCAATGCACTGATTTTCTCAAATTCTTTGTGTTTCTAAATAAGCACAACAAAGCCACCTGATTACAGTGAACAGATGAGGAAAAAGTGGAAGACTGTTTCTACATCTGGGGGCTGTAATTAGATCTCCTGGTTTATTTCCAATCAGGCACTTTTATGTCAGTGGTTTGAATAATACAATTGCAAGATTAAAGTAGTTATGTTTAAAATTGTACTAAAGTCTCATTCAAAGAAAATGAAATATTATTTAATACCAGTGCTCACTCATTTTAATAAACACTGTGTTAGGAACATTATACATGATCAATATTGGTGTTGATTGATTTATAACCTTAATCTCATACTAGCCCATGTTAGTCTGCTGGCAATACCCACCACAAGAGGGCAGGGAGTGGATGCTAATGATTTAGCGTGTGTCTTGTCCTGTCCAGGATAATCTTATTCTAGTGATTTCTCAGAGTAACCCCAGAATGATATCATTAGACTGGTTCTCTTATCACAGACATAGGCCCCTAATCTCATTTGCTTCTGAAATATTCTGCTCTGTGGACCTAAATTTTCCCCCTTATCTGTTCAAGATATGTGTGAGTGTGTGTGTGCTTGTGTGTGTGTGTGTGTGTATGTGTGAGAGAGAGAGAGAGAGAGAGAGAGAGAGAGAGAGAGAGAGAAAGGGAATTTTCTTAGAATAATCTGTGCCCTTTGTGTTTCCAGCAAACACAAGACCCTAAGACAAAAATATAAATGAAATACTATTTGTTGATTCTGTATGAAGGATGAATAAAAAGGAATTAAAAGGAGACTATATTTTGGATTTTCAACAAATTTATCGCTACAACTAGTGGGTACTTCCCTTCAATTTGAGAGCAAATAAAGTTAACTGAAATAAAACTAACCTTTCAGTTAGATTCCAATCTATCCTAAGCATATGTTTAAAAGCATGAAAATAACTTTCAATTTACATGTTACAAAAGAAATATATATGAAAATATTTATATATAGATATGAAAATATTTTTATATATTTTACTTACGTTTATTAAAAACACTGACTTCCCTTTAAAACTAGGAACTATGTATCTTAGTACAGAAACTTTAGTTTCTCAAACTATTTTGCTATTGACTGATCTTCATATAGAATATTGATGTAAATAGGATACTTCATAAAGAGTGATTTACACTTCTATGGATGCTGGAACTTGAGAACATTTATCACAAGTTGGTTTTATTGTTTTCTGGACAATAATTTTTCTTGTCAAGCATGACCTTAGTTCAGAAGATGAATTCTGTTGCTGTGTATAGAACCTGAGCCAGTCTTTGCTTTTACCCTTTTGTTTATCCGTGAGAAGAGCGGATAATATATTCTATGGGAAATATTAAATGTTCATGATGTCATTTGTGAGTATTCTTCCAAATCTTGAAGCTCGAAATTAATTTTCGAGTATATTTGAGAGCTGGCCAATTGGATTTGTTCTCCTTTTCAACCTTATCCATATGTTGGCTCTTAGATAACATTAAATAAATGCTTGGTTGTGTTTTTACTCAGGCCTGGCTCTTCCCATGTATACTCACATGAAGAGTACAAGAAACAGTCCGATCTTTCTATGCTGCTATTTTACACAATCACTAGAAAGCCAGCCCATCATCCAGCCTGCCTATGATGCCTATAAAGCCTGATGAGATTGTCTATCTAAAGAACTATTAGAAACATTAAATTTGCTTTGATAACTATGGAGAGGAGCAGAGAATTATTTATTGCTCTATCTTTATATATAGTGCTTATATGCACTGGCGTTCTAACAAACTTGGAAATTGGTTTCCCTTATAGCTGATACAATATTTTAAAATGTATTAAGCATCTACTATGTCCTGAGAACTGTGATCAGCACTTTATATTACCTTTTATTATTTGTCCATATTGCTGATGAAGAAATAGAGAATTAGAGAATTCTATTTCCCTTCAGCAAAAATTTTGTTTGCCAAAGTTAAGTTCTGATGCCAGCCACATTTTGCTCAATAAAACAGATGTAATGGCCAAACCTGTTGTCACTACGATAGGGAGTCACTCAGAAACTCTTTCTTTGGGGAGAGGTAATAAACGTTTTGATGTAAAACCATCCATTACATATGATAAATGCAGTGATATCAGCAGGAGAAGGGGCCCTCTAGGAAACGAGAGCAGGAAAAGATATAATGAAATGACAATGCCAGCTGTGCTTGGGGACAAATAAGCAGATCAGTTTGACTGCAGCATGGACTTGTCTGTAAGGTAAGGCTAGGAGAAGTGGCTGAAAGGACAATTTCTCTTATGTTAAAAATTTCTGACTCTCTCTTTTAGGCCAGCGATGGCAAACATTTTAGAACTTTCAGTGATACAAACAGCCCACTCTTTGTGGCACGCCTGCAATAGGTTCACCACCACTGTTCTAGGCACTAGGCAATAGGCTCACCAACACTGTGTGTGTGTGTGTGTGTGTGTGTGTGTGTGTGTGTGTGTGTGAGTGCATGTGCGCCTAGGGGAGACAAAGGAATCAGGGGTTTATATGAGATGTGTGCTCAAATAGTGAACACTTAAATTAAAAAATAATTGTTACAGTAAAAGACACATTTCCATTATTCCCCTTGAAATACTCCCGTTTACCTTGAACACACTTACTTCATTGCTCTTGCCAGTTTCTGGAGCAATTCTGGAAGTCCTCTTTGATAAGTGTCTTTAAGAGATGTGATTTAAAAAAAAAAAAAAATTCAGTGAATCCTGCTGCCCAGTACTGAGGTAGGAATAGGGTGTGGCTAAGGCTGGCTGACAAGGGAATGTGACCTGGAGGAGTGACATGGATTCGATGTCAGCTCCAGGAGAGCGGCCTGGACCTGACGCCAGGCTGAGGCACCAATTTCAGGCACCAGCCTTCTCATGTGGACTGTAGGGAGTTCTCACGAGTTTCCACAGGAACTCCACTTGATAAATAGAAGCAACACTGGAGGCAAGCTCTCTCTACAATGCTGCCAGGGAAGGAGCTCTCCCTTTCCCCTCCTGAGGAAGACAGTATCTATGTACCCAGCACCACCGTTATCATGCCTTTCTCATGGTAATTCCTACTGTGCCTTTTAGGCCTGGTACACATTTTGTTGTATTATGCACAACTTTACTTTTATTCTTTTTTCTATAACTTTAAATAAAACTTTAGAACTACTTTTTGTCCCCCCTCGTTCAATTCTTTGCTCAAGGAGGGAATGAACACAGGAATATCAGAACCTACCCAGTAACAGTACCATGCAACAGAGAGGCAGCCTCATAAAAACATTACAATATGTCCTTATCCATCTTACTCATCTTGCATCTTCCAGCTCTTCCCCATAGTCAAAATGATCATGAAAGGTAAATGTTTTGATTTGATTCAGGACATCGAGGCTGCTACAAAATTCAAGTAAAGACACTCACGAAAGAGACCTTCCAGAACTGCTTCAGAAACTGGCAAGAATAAGCGTGTTTGAAGCCAGGGGGAGTATTTTGAGGGGCATTAATGGCACTGTATTTTTTCCTATAATAATTTAAAAATATATATATATATATTTTCACCATACTTTTCGACCATACTCTCTAAGTTCCACAGCAATGGAGTTTGAACTAGGTCTTACAAAGATAATTCAGTATCAAGGAACTAGGTTTTTAACAGACTAGTGGCAGAGAAAGTGGAAAAGAAGAGGTGTTAGCAATTTCTAAGGCATTGTATACTTTTGCACATAATGACATGGTCCAAGCCATGCCTCATGCAAACCTAAAATGCAGCAAAGTCATTAAAGGTGGAGAGATGTAGAATATTCAAGGGAATTTTAGGATCAAAGCAGAAAATGTTAATGAGTTTACTTCTTTCAAATGGAATTACTCTAAATATATTTTGAAGTTTTGCAAAGCAAAATGATTTTTAACCAATTTGTTCATTGAAAGTACAAACTTGGCCTTGGCATCAACAGAATGTTTAGTATTTTTCTCTGACATGGGTTACAAAAGGGACTTATACAGGTCGATTTTATGGGCAAAATCTGGACAATGAGATATTGACTTTGCTTATACAAGTAGTTTGAACCAAAATTCACCTTAGTATAAAAACAGAAAATTATAGGTCATTATTATTTGATAAGTTGTTAAATAAAAAGACTCAAATTTTTGTTGTTGTTCAACTAAGGAAATTGTACAAGACAAAACAAAAAGAAAAACATGCTATTTTCTCAGGAATACATTACTGATGTCATATCTAAAAGAGAAAAATACAAACTTTGATGATTCTCAAAGTTGTTTTATTTGTGCATATGTTTTCTTTTTACGTAAAAATTTAAAAACCCAAATTGTTTGTATTACCTATGTACAAAAAAACTTCCACTGATATATTCAACAAATACATATATACAGTTCTTGCAGATCTTTTTTTTTCCTGTGTTCTATTAAATACTTGGGAGCTCTTTATCTGGTAATTAATGCAGTTTTTGTGAACTTGCATGGAGTTTTAGTCTATTTCGTGTGTATCAGTGGCCTAATATACACAATGGAATTGGAATAATGCTGGAGATTTTATATATATATCTATCTTTTTTAATTCTTAAAAGACATTTTATGCAATTAATAAATCATAAAGTGTACATTTTGCATCTCAGGATGGTTCAGTTGCTGTATTAGTTACCTTTTTAGAGTCAATGATTTGCAAGAGAACATATTTAACACAGGACATTTACACATTACAACATTCACACACACAGGTCAAATGTAGGAAGAATGTAGAATATTGATTTAAGCACTGGAGACCCAAAAGATCCAATCAAGGGCTGAAAGCCCACAGCAATGTCTCACATAAGTCCGTGTCTGCACTAAAAGGCTGAAGAAATCTATACTGGAGCCAGGGTACAACACTCACAGTGGAGATGAGGACCAGAGCTCCCCTGAAGTAAACAGCAGCCATCCCCAATGACAGCAAGGTCCAGAGCTCCTATTGCAATGAGAACAGCCACAACAGAGCTTCTCCTGGGAAAACAGCCAGCCCCTATCCGCCACTTCCGTTCTCCTTTATGTTGTGTTGGCAACAATCCTCAGGTGGATCCTCTATGCCCAGAGCCACACTGACTCAGTTCAGTTGGGTGTTCCTGCTCGAGAGGACCACAAGAAGTCCACCACAATCCACATCTGGTCACCTTGATAACCAAACACATTTCTTTACACCATAGTCTCCAGTGGCAGATTTGTGAAGAGTTAACGTATCTTTGTCTATTCAGATCTACATTAACAAGACAATTCTTAGTGCATTCATTCCCACACCTGAAACAAATATTCAAAGGATTGGCAATGCCAATTACAAACAGGTGTCCAAAAACTACAACTAAACATACAAATATACAACTCCATTCTGTCTCTCTTGTTTGTTCTAAAACAATAAATAGTTTACAAAGTACAACATACTCATACAGTCCAACCACATAAAACATACGGCTTCAAATTTTAAAACTCTTTGGTTTGCATTAACTTTAACGACAGAGTTCAGGGACACTAAGAGGCGCCCCAGAGGATCTCCTGCATCCCGAATCCACTTTTCCCTTCTGAGAGAAGGCCTCCAAGTTATTTTTCCATTGTCCTGTTTCTTTTCCACAACCACAGTCTCCTCTGTTCATTCTTCCACTCCACAGCTTCCCTCTGGCCAAATGTTTCAAGTCACCCCGCTGACTCTCTGCTCTTGATTTTCAATATAGATCCAGCCAAAAGCCCTTAACAGTAACTATGCCGCCGTCCCAACACCAGACTGCACTGACATTTTTCTGCCACTCAGGTAGTATCTCCAAACACAAGCAAAATGCAGACCAACGTCTGCCAAAGCACCTATGTACCACCTGGATCCAGCATCCAATGCAATGTTTCCCAACAGACATCTCCCAAGCCTCGTCCTAACCGGCAGTATTTCCATCAGTTACTCTGGTTTCCATGCTCTAACCAGAGTCTTCCATATAGTAAGTTTAGAGCATTCCGGGGCTGCCTTTTTGGCTGGTCTCTCAAAACCTTCTGAAATTAATTCCAAAGGCTCTTAAGCCACATACCCGGGCAACACCACAGCGAGGACCCTACTTCTCTGGTACCAATTTCAGTATTAGTTACCTTTCTAGAATCAGTGATTTGCAAGAGAGCGCATTTAATACAGAACATTTACATACTACAACATTCACACACACAAACCATATGAAGAAAGAGTGTAGAACATCTATCTATACACTGGAGACCCAATAGATATAATCAAGGGCTGGGAGCCCACTGCAATGTCCCATGTACCTCCGTGTCTGCACTAAAAGGTTGAAAAAGTCTATACTGGATCCAGGGTACGACACTCGCAGCAGAGAAGAAGGCCAGAGCTTACCTGAAGCGAACAGCAGCCATCCCTGACGAAGACAAACCCCTGAGCTCCTTCTGTGACTAGAACAGCCGAGTTCCCTTCGGGAGAAGCAGCCACAACAGAGCTTTTCCTGGGAAACAGCCGGCTGCTACTTTCTGCTCCAGTTCTCCTCCACACTGTGGTGGTAACAATCCTCAGGTGGATCCTCTACACCCAGAACCCCACCAACTCAGTCCAGCTGGGTGTTCCTGCTCAAACTGACCACAATAAGTCCACACAGTGGCTTCAAATTTTCTATCAATTCTTAGTTGAAACAAATCTTTTCAATTTAGAATCTCATTTTCTTTCTGAATTAATACACATTTCTGACAAAATCTACACTTTATTTTATCAAAATTAAAACATATATTTCTTTTCCTCTGTAAAATGTAGCATCAATTACAACAGTAAATAAGTTTTACTAAATGTGACTAATTTTTGGATTCAAAATATTGAAACCCCCATAACACTTAAGAGTTTGGAAACTTTCTTAGCAATTAACAGAGTTCCTAAATTACAGCTCAAAGTTACAGTTACACAAACTTCAAAATTCGGTTTGTATCTTATACAGATTATATGTGTATTTTGTCTGTTGTGATGTTAGAATGGTTTAACTTTTCTTGGAGACTGCTAGTTGGTTTCTATGTCCAAACTTATGGTAAGAGATGAGTAATTGAGATGTGTAATTTGCAGTGATAGCCATGTTACTATGGGTGGAATGTGTGAGCTCTATGAAGCACTATAGGAGGCACTCAGGCTTTTTATTTTTATTCAATATACTCAACACCATGGCATGGCAGGTATTGTAATTCCCAATTTGTTGACAATTAAACTAAAATTCCAAATGAGTCACAAATATTTCCAAGTTTATTCATCTAGGAAATGACAGAAGCAGGAATCAAACCCAGATACTCTTATTTTTATTACACTGTGAAAGAACCACCTACTCTGTGTTGAATGATAGGAGGAAGCATTAGCGGAGCGGGCTGACACACACTCTGCAGAAGCACAGATCCCATGGAAAGCTACAGTTTTTCTGAGAGAAATTACACAGGTGAAGGCTCCTTGGAAGAGTGGTGGACCTGGAAACTGAGGAAAGAGGCCACAGCAAAGAGAGACTGCTGGCCAAATGCTTCTTTACTAGGCTCCTGGTCTCTTCTTTAAGAGCTACCATGGCCAGACCAAGAGGTAGACTGCAAGGGTTCCCTTATAAATATTTTGGCATACTGAGGAAATGCACCAGTGGAAGATGGTGGTGACAAAATGACCAAAAGTATAAAATTGTATGACAATACCTAGCTCCTAGTGATACAATGAATTAGGTGTTTTTATTTTATTTTAATTGTTTATTAGTATTTTTGTAGCATATGATTATGTTCTTCATGGGAAGTTGGTACACACACATAACACATCTTAATGTTTTTTTATCCCCTTCTTCTCATCTGCCTCCCTGCTTCCTCTTGCATTTCTTGGTCTCCTTCTCTCTTGCATAAGATCTGTCTCCCTACATCCTATTATCTTTTATTTTAGTCTTTATTTATATTTTGGGTTTCTCATATAAGAGAAATCATGTGAAATTTAATCTTATGTGTCTGGTTTATTTCACTTAGCATTATGATCTCAAGGCACATCTATTTTCCTACAAATGACTCAAATTTATCCCTCTTTACGGAACAGTAGTACTTCTAGTAGCTAAACAAAGCATGTGCAATAACACCTTATAGTAAAAAACTAACTTGCATTAATTATTACAGAAGTATTTGCTTTAATTTTCAATTTTATGCCTGCAAAATTTAATGGATTTTATTGAGATAATTCAGTGTGATTTTTTAAAATAAAGACATTTAGATAGGTGTATAAAATAATTAAATTTTATTGTTATTTAAGTATAGCGTAGAAAAATGGAAGAGAAGACTAAGGAAAACAGAACTTTTACTGCTGCATATCCAAGTGTTTGTAAGGTGGCAGAAATATGGCATTATTCAGAGTAATAAATAACTGAATCATAATGGGATGATACAGTGAGATTTTAAATTTGTGTGGAAAGATGTCCTGGTCAATAGATGGTGCTTGGGCAAATGTCTATTGATCCCAACAAAAGTACATCTTTGTCTTATCCTAATACTAAAATAAAAATAAATAAATGAGTCTACATTGAAAAATGAATTTAATTTACTGAGAAACAACATAGATGAACAGTATTCATAATCCTTTTCTTACTAAGCTTAACAGGAAGGTATAAAAGTATAAACACAAATACAAGTGATTAATGTAGCAAGACATATGTAGTTTAAAAACATAAATATCTCTCTCATTAGTAAGAAGTAAAAGGTTAATAGTTTTAACGTAACAAGGCATGAATTCCACACGAAAATATTTGAAGAGATAATGAATAGGCAAATCACGGACTAAGAGACCAAAATGCCTACAGACATAAAAGTGTCTATAAGTTCTATAAATACTTCATTTTATAAGTGTTTATAGAGATATATTTTAAAACAGCAAATGAAAAGAATTTTTATCTGTCAGAGTTCTAAGAAGGAAAACGAAGCAGAGATGTATGCAGCTTTAGAAAATTTGTGGGAAGATGTTGGAATTTGGTACCACTTTTCGAAGGGCAGAACTATTAAATTTTGTAAAGTTACATGTTTGTTAACTCCAAAGTTCTACTGCTGGGACTCTCGCAGGAATATCATCGTCATAGTGTTAAAACATTACACTATTATATTAATGTAAAAGTGAGAATATTCACTGCAGCATACTTCCTAGCAGAAAGAAAAAGACTGAAGATAATTTGTATGTAAAGGGATATAGGAATGTGTCTAAACTTTGGTCCATTCAAACTGTTTAACTGAAACTTAATTCAGTTGCAAGTAGCAGGAAACACACACACACATATACACACACACACACACACTGAAATAGATGGTACAAGGCAGGCGTTTATTTTTCCATCAGGTGAATGTAAGTGTTGTTATCCCATCTCAGCCTAGTGAAATCCTTGAGGGCCCAGACTACCCATTTCGTGGTGTCTGCATCAATATACTACGGTGGTCATGGTCCACCTTGGAAGTAACCACATTCAAAATGCAGAATGAAGTTACATATAAAGAGGAAAAAAGGGAAAGGGATAAGAACGTCAAAAATTACATCTTTATTTTCAGAAGTTAATTACTTGTCCAAGTTCAACACGATGTCTACTGTCTTTATTCTTAGTGGTCATGGGACCACCTGAATATTATATTATTTTACCCCAAGTGTTAATACACACTGCTGGAAAACTAGCAGTCTCTGACAAACATAGACAAATTAGCCATTTGGGTTAAGTCTTGGAAAAATAACTTTAAAATATAGTTGGGTTAAAAAAAAACTTATTCTCCAAAACTTATTTATACTGTGACTTGTCTTTGACTTAGTTTGCCAATTAATACAGTGGTAATAGTAACTCCATAGAGTTGTCTTAACCAATAATCTAAGTGCAAAGGGTAAAAGCCATGTGTTCATCATTATCATGCCTAAAATACTGATGTGGATATTCTGCCTTTTTAATTTTCACACATTTTGGCATAATTGAATAATTGCTAGGTCAGAGAACAATAGTCTTTTACCTCTTATTATAATTAGTTGGAATATTTGAGGACAAGTTATATGACCTCTCTAAGTAGCAGATTTCTCCTTTGTCAAAATGTGCTGTAAAAAATGGTTCAGCATTAGAACCTTGTGCAAATTTAAGTTTTTCCTTCGGTAGCTTGTTAAGTTTTATGACCTTAGAGAGGTCACAGAAATTCTACAAATCCTCTCTTGCCTCCTCTGTAAAGTGAAGATTACTCCAGACCAAACGTCTAATTTTTGAAGAAATTATATATTTAATAAAGTATGTTTAATAGTAAATATTTAGCTTCTTTCTCTCTTATTTGAGTCTTGATGTACTTATAGCAAATTAAGAATGTAAAATGGGTATCTTATTCTACATAATATGGAATTTCTATCCAGTCTGGATTTCCTCATTTACTAAAGAAAGCACAATTCAATGAATACATGTTATAGATCAAGAGGTGGCTGAATAAAATCTGCAAGAGAACATAATTGGACAGATATATGAAAGTATTCCTTTCTGTACCAGCATTCATTAGTAGATTTCTTTAGAAGTGGTATCTTCAATAGCAGAAAAATGGTGTGCTTTTTAAAATCCCTGGGTGGACATTCACAGTGTCCTCCTCTCTCTTCCTGAAATATGGCTTCGGATTCTTCTTTTGATATAATGGCTGTGGGAAAGGAAAACGCATCTCTGATCCTTGGGGCACCTGGTACCTCTGTCTGTCCCCAGAGAAGGAGGGATCAGAGTTAAGCAGGACTCACAAAGGGTGGGGACTGACTGGCAGAGTGGAGACTGTGTTGATAACGTGCTAGGATCAGGAGAACGGGACCCAGAGTCCTTAGGGAAGCAGGCCTCTTTTCACGACAGGCAAATCTGCGGGAGATAACTGGCCAAACTTGGGAAGATGTAGGAAAATACGTTCAGAAGAGGCAGGCAAGAAGGTAGGACAAAAAGCAGACAAGCAGAAGGACAGTTTGAGGGTCTTTTGTGTACAGAGGTGATAATTTATTCATCTTTAGAGGACTTAATAAACTTGTGCTCATATGAGAAACTTTTTATAAAGTTGTGGAGATGGAGCCTCATAAATGTTTTTTTAGTTACAATTACACAGAAAGTGAGTTGAAATCAGCATTCGTGTTTGAATTATCTGGCTCAGCGGTTTCCAGACGGCCCATTTAC